>CABHPR010114029.1:23176-51502 GCA_902168415.1 Peromyscus melanophrys | reverse complement strand
CTGGAGTCCCCTTGGTCTGGAGAGACCCTGGTGTGCAAAGTAACAAGCAAAGGAGAGACAGCCTGTTTCAGGGCAGAGGGGCCTCCAGTGGTGACTGGCTCTGAGAGTCCCAAAGGACCAAAAGGCCCCAGCTCCTCATAAGAGGCAGAGCCCCTAAATAGTGGAGCATCCAGACAAGTCTGTGGTCACAAACCACAGAGAGCGAGCGGGTGACAGTCCTCATGGACACTATACCCAATCCCGGGTCTTGGCTCTGATGATGGCTGGTTAGGAAAGGGTTGCTAGAACCTAGCAGGGGACACTGAGGTAGGTTCTTCTGGAGATGACAGGAAACCCCTGAGCACACCAGTGAGGGTCCATCCCTGATGTCCTCCTACCGAGCAAGGACAGAGGCTCAAAGAACTCCCTGTCTGAGGCCAAGGCTGAGACGAGAAGGGGACACCTGAGCAGACTGATGTAGAGGACACACAGGCCAGTAGGACCACAGTCACGCTGGCCACGCCATGACCATGTTAGGGCGTTACAAACACTTCCCCAGTGTGTCAAACCCCAGACCACAGTTCTTCCCCTCTGCCCTTGACCCAGAACAAAGCACTGCCATGCTGTGGGCCTGGAAGAGGACAAGACCGTCTCTCCAGAGGGGAGGCTTTGGTAGCACCTGTCAAGGAGTTCATAGCCCGAGGAGTAGAACATGCCAGGCTCTCAAAGATAATGCACCCAGAGAAAGAAGCATCTCACTGACACTGAATCGTACAGTTCACCTGGTAAACACTTTCAAGCCTGCATCGTCCTGCTGGTGCTGTCCTCACAACTCTTAAGTCTCTGCAACATGCTGGGTATGAAGACTGCCTCACGCACTGCCTCTCCATTCCTAAGAAACACAGCGAACGCACAGCACCCAGGAGCAGACAGGCTGGCAGGTACGGGCAGCTCAGCTGCTGTGCCCCTGGTCCGCTTACCATACCTGCCTCATAACTAGCTGTGACAAGAAGGTGTCACTTCTGTTTCTGGAACGACTGAGACTGTGGGAGGGAGTCTCTAAGCCTCTTCCCAACTGCACAGTGGCCCTCAGAGGAGCCTGACATAGAGGCCAAAGGACACATGGCACAGACACTAAGGGAGCTTCTGAAAAGTGTCGCCACATGCTGCCTGTCCCATGTGGAGGGCTCTACCTGGGACGGCACTTGGCAGAGTCCACTGGCTTGGCTTCTCCGAGCCCTAAAAACTTGTGACTGTGACCTGAATAAACCCACAGACATTCTGTACAGAACCAGCCCAAACACTTTAATAGCAGAGAAAAATAAAAATAAAAAACCCGATGTGAAATCTGAAAGGAGCGAACAGGCAGTTACGCATTGCCGCGCTTTGGTCTCCAATGTTTCTCCGTGGGTGTGCGTTTTCACGAGCATGTTCATCTGACAGCCTGCTCTGGAGGACGTGCACTGTGGGTCACAGGAACCAGAAGAAGGCTGACGCCAGCTCAGCTTCTCCAGCCACCGAAGCCCTGGACAGACCTGCAGGAAGGGCCCGAGTCAGCTGGTGCTCCAGCTGCACTTGCTCTGGATGAATTCAGGAAGTGCAGAGGATCAACACACAAGCCTGAGTCAGGCCTGGAGCGGGTGGCAGTGGGCTGCCCTAAGGACATGACCAGGGAAATGAGGCAAGTGTTTCCCAGCCCTGCTTCCCGGAAGGCCACTCATCTTTTTCATAACTTCCAGCCGGCCAACAGCCCCAAACCCGACACCTGCTGCTCAACCTGGCACTTCGGCACAGCTCTGAAAACAGGAAACAGTAGAGCACACAAGTCCAGCAGGAGTTAAGTCAGACTCAGCACAGGAGACAACTACTTACGAGTTAGACGATCCGAAGGTGAATGCTGGAAAATAGAAAGGAGGAGGTTACAGCACAGCCCAGAGCCTGCAGCCAGGCAGGCTCCTTCCTGTTTGGTCCCAGGACAGCCTTCCCCAACCCTGTCTACACGGCCGCTGAAGGCACACTCAGCTCAGCTTTACTGGGAGAAGAAGGGTTGCCTCACTATTTTAGGGGTCCCCAGCTCTGGCTGCAGGTGGAAGGTCTGTGCACAGCCGCCCCGTATCATTTTATGAGAACAGAGCTGTCTCTGTTTTTATTGCTACCCATCTGTTTCCTTTCCTTTCTAGACCAGAGAAGCAGACACTCTAGGTCTGGCTCAGATGCCACACGGGTTTTGGGCATCAGTTAGCCTGCAGCCATTTCTTCATTTGTAAAAGCCACAGTTCTGCTGAGTTTGTGTGTGCCGCCTCAGTCTGTGTGAGGACAACACAGGACATCTACATCTGCTCCTGAAGAGGCAGAGTGCAGCACAGACACAAGACACAAAGGTTCCTCCACCCTCCTTGGAATCCAAAGCCTTGTAAGGCTGCCATTCTCTGGAGTTCTCAAATCCTGAGAGAAAATGAACTCAGTCATTTCTTTGGTCAGAAATGGCACAGGGCTGCCAGTCTAATTAAAGAACCTTGTCTTTTTCAGCCATTTCAGCTTTTGAGACACTGAGCTGAGTGTCCAGGAAGACCTGTTCTTTCAAAGAACACAGCTGTTTACCTCCTGTGCCTGATCCAAACCCAGAGAAACCACTGTTCTGGGTCCCGAAGCCTGAGGTCTGCTGGGACAAGGACCCGAAGGTGGGCGCATTCTGACTGGCGAGGGTACCGAAGGACGCAGTGTTGCTGCTGCTCCCGAACCTGGGTTCCAGTGAGAAACGGACAGGGTTAATGTGGCCCTGGCTCCCTGTGCCACAGACGTACTTCATTCACTGTCACCGGTCTTGGACTGAGCCAAAAGACCCTCATAGAAAACAGGCTCCAGCCAGAGTAAGCCTTCCCCTTGGCTCTGGGAAGGAAGACATCAGGATTAGTGTGAAATCTACCCCAGCTGGGGCAGCACTCCTTAGCCACTGAGAACCACACACAGCCCGCTTCTTGCTCTTCTCCCGATACCCTTCACGTTCAGGCCATTAAGTGAGTTCTCATTTCTTCACCACCTGTTCTGCCCCATATTCCTGCCCAGTTCATCCCTGGCCTTGACTCTGTCACGGCTTCTTTGTGGACTCTGCTAAGGTGGCCTCAGATGCTCCTCCTGCTTCAGCCCACTGAAGGCTAGTTTCATAAGCTAGTGCCATGGAGTCTGGTGATTCCAATCATTTTATTGTTCTTTCTTTTCCTGAGACAGGTCCTCAAGCATCCCAGGCTGGCCTTGAATCTGCTATGTTGCCAAGGATGACCTTGAACTTTTTTTTTTTCTTCCAATACAGGATCTCTTTATGTAGCCCTAGTTGTTCTGGAATTTGCTATGTAGACCAGGCTGGCCTTGTACTGAGAGAGAGAGAGTCTCCTGTCTCTCGGATTAAAGGCTTGTGCCACCATGCCCTGTGACCTTCTTATTTCCATCTCTCAGTACTGGTACATTTATCACCACACCTGGTTTATAAGGTGTGGGACATGAGCCTAGCCAAGGCTTCCTAAATCTCAGCAAGTGCTCTACCATTGAACTACATGCCAACCTTCTACTTGCTTTTTAAAAAGAATTTGTGTATGTATGTGTGTAATGTGCGTGTGTGTATGCTGGCATGCAAGGCATGCTAGTGATACAGTGAGTGGTGGTGGTCAGGGACAACTTTCGAGAGCAGGGTCTTTCCTTTTATCATGGGTTTGAGGCATCAGTTCCATGGCAAGTGCTTTTACTAACGAAGCCCTATCACTGGCCTATTTGCTTTTAACGAACGGTAAAGGGTATTCTGTACACAAAGGCGGTCATCTGTTCATGCTTCGTGTGTGTGGACAATTTTCAAGTTATTTCACTCAGAATTTTTTTGTTTCATAAAAATAAATAAATACACAAAACAATGTGGAAACAACATCATTTTCTTTCCTCTGTTACCTCACATAGGACAATCCTCACTCAAGGGTTCTCCCTCCAGATTTGGTCCAGCAAATGGGATTGAGGATATAACTAAAATCACTGAGGGGTTCAGTGGGGGCCTTCTAGAGAAGGTGGGCAGGGCAGAGTTAGTGTCTTGGAAGAAGAGCCAGGACCTGGGTAAATGCCTACATTACAAAGGGGACCCAGCAGTTCCCAGTCCTGTATTCCTACTTTAGGGTGACCTCAGCTCTTTGTCAGGGTCAGTTAGGATGGCACCAGGGATGAGGCAGATCAGCGGCTTCTTTCCAGGGATTTAATGTCTGCATTGGTGCTTATGAGCCCTAGGAAATGTGCCAGCCAGTCATGATTCCTAAGGTATTCTTCCTGGGTATGGGGATCAGCCTCAAGTGTCATGCTTTGGGAGCTAGCCACTTTGATTTCTGAGACAGGATTTCACTGGAGCTGCGATTCAGTGTTGGCAAGCCCCAGAAATGGACCTCTGCATGCAGGAATCACAAGTGTGCCTGCATGCTCAGCTGATGGTGGTGGTGGGGACTGAACTCAGGTCCTCTGCCTTTCTGGCCAGGGCTTACTGACTGAACCATCTCCCCAGCCCTGCTTCTATCTCTTGACTATTACTGTTTCGGGACAGGGTCTTGCTGTGTAGTCTATGCTGGCCTCAGATTCCACAACCTTCCTTCCTCAGTCTCCTGAATATGCATATGCTACCCATATGGGGAAAAGCTAGTTCTTTGAAGGTGGTGCTGGACATTCACAACTGTGAGCATGCTCAGCAAGTCTCTACCACTGAGCTACACTTAAAACTCCAGAGGAGGTTTCTCTAATAATAAAGCTAATAGCTGCTTTGAAATAAATACACAGAGCCTCAAGACTCCCATTGTATACAGATGGGAGTCCATCCAGACCTGTGGAAAAACACAGGCTTAAGGGAGGTTCTGAACTCTCTTCTGAAAGTTCCCTTTAACTTGTTCATGGAGTTTCCCAAGGGGAAATGTCCAAGGTCCCTTAGGCTTCACAGAAATCTAAGGAATGCCATTCACTTGTATACTCTCCTTGAGCAGTCTAGCACCCCTCTGTGGAGCATGCTTTATTTTCAGGATAAACACCCACGTTACTTCTAACCTTCGGCTCTGAGCTGAGCACCAAGGGTGAGAGCATGTCCGGCCATTTTAGACATCAGTATTTCTTTCAAATGAGGGGTTTGTAGCCATCACCACACACATTAAGTTGAGACATTAATGGTCTAGCAAAGGCTATTTCTTTCCTCGGGGTTTTGGCAACCAGACTAAAATTCTAGGGCCTAGAAGCAAATCCCTGCCATGGCATTTTCTGAGGAGGAGGCTGTGTGCAGGACATGAGGACAGCCAGGAGGACAGCAGCAGTGTGGGGGTCACCCAGTTCTGGGTCGGGCTGGAGCAGGGGACACAGGAGTTGTTTGTAAAGGCTAACAGGCATCTCAAGAGAACAATCCTAAGAGGAAGATGTGGTGAGGGCTCTTTCTGCAGAACTTTCTAACACAAGGGCCACCCGAGCCATAAGCCTGGCTACAGCCAAACCCGATCAGAGAACAAGGTATCAATGACCTGCATTGGCAGCCAGCAATGTGGCCAACAGCCGCCCACATGTTTAAGAATCTACTTACAGTGAGTCTTGTCCTAGAGAAAAAAGGAATCTCCTAGCATCTTTTTTGCCTACTTCAATGCAAGGCCTCCAGGTCTCCTCTGGTGTGGAGAGTGTAAGAATTCCAGGCCCCGGTGCTTCGAAGGGGCTGCCACAAGTCTGTCGCTTCCCCAGGTCCCGCCTGCAGCTTACCCGAATCCTCCTGTGCTGGCAGCCGCAGTACCCTCTCCGAACACTTTGCCTCCCGTCGAGCCCAGAGGGCTTGTAAAGGCTGGGGCTGAACCGAATGCTGGCACCCCTCCAAACCCAGGGGATCCCCCAAAAGTAGGAGGGCTGCCAAACACTGGAGCAGCACCGAAGCCACCTGAGCAAAACAGAGGCAAACAGAACAGGGGAGAAAAGGAGACAGGAAGAGAAGGCATCGAGCAGCCAGAAACCAAATCAAAAGAGGAGAGAGGGGATACGCCGTCAGTTAACTCCAACACCAGAACCCAAGAAGCACAACTTCCCAACCTCTATCCCTCAGTCGCACTGCCTCCCCCTAAGCGAGGGGTCTGCAGCACTAAGATCTGAGCGCCTGCTGCCTTCCTGAGGCACATGGAACTTGCATGAAGTCCTGTGAGAGCAAACCACCTCCCAGCTCTCGAGCTCGGTGGGCCCATCCCGGGTTCCTTTCCAGCCCCATGATGTCTGGGATTCCTCAAAGAAACTCCATCCCCAAAGCTTGTGTCCCAACATAGCAGTCACAGGATTTATTATTTATTACCACACAGACCAGGCTCCCGGCTTCAGGGAGCCCCAACTAATCAAACTGGAGGCTCCAAGTCCCTTGCCTGGCAGAACCCATAAACTGGGTCATAGCAGAAGCAGGGGATGCAGACTGGCGCTTAGCCACATGCATTTTATTTATTTACAGCCAGGTGGCCGCACGCCTATTGCGGTGTCCCTGACGTGAGGTACAGGGGACTGTTTTCAAGTGCTTTCTTTCTGTAGCATCCCTATAAAGCACGCTGACCCTCCGCTTTGAGGAAGGCTATGGTGTGAATTTAACCAGGGGTTAAGTCAGCTGTGAGGATGGCCTGAGTGCCCAGCTCAGGACTCCAGATTATGACTCCAGGTCACAACATGCAGCAGGGTGGAGGTGTGAGGAGACATGCCGGGACAATAGAACAGGGTCAGGTTAAGCACCAGGCAGCCTCCTCTGACTGGTGGGGAGGACCATTTGTGAGTCAATCCCTGCTCCTGAGGTGTCTCCAAACCTCCAAGATACTGCTCTAGTTCTGAGATTAGGAGGAGAAAGGTAAAGAGGATAGGTAGAGCCGGATAGAGACGCAGAGCCGGATGGAGACGCTAGGCTCTTTACTGGGGGGGGGGGGGGGGGGGGACTCCTTCCTCATGCATCTAAAATACATGTCGGCTTCGAGCTATGTGCTAAAGGGAGTAATGGGGGCCAGACCACCACAGATGTGATCAGACTGAGGAGGCAGGGTCGTTATTTCTGAAAGCAATCTAGTGTCCAAGAGACGGATCTGGCTTTACTCTGGCACCCGGATCAGGAGAGATGGAATATAGGGCACGAAGGCAGTCAAGTGAGCGAGCACGCTGGCTGGTACCTGTGACTGAATTCTATGTCTGTCTTTCAGAGGGGCTGCACAAGTGAGGAGATACGTTTGCCATGGCTCATGTTTGGGTCACCATTCTGTATTTTAAAACCTGCAGTGAAATTCCAAGCTGTGCTACCGAGCCTGGAGGACTATAAACGTGAACAGAACGGAAACAAAGTGCTAACCCACTGCATTTTAATTATTTAAGACTGGTCATGGGTCTAACTGCATCTCCTTCCTAGACAGACACGGTTTCATCTAGCACCTCGGACTGAGTAGTGTTAGACTTCCTGCTGGAATGTGAGTGAAAAATGAGAGGTTATAGTGATACAGAAAGTAACCTGGAAAGGAGTAGGTAGAAGAGTAAACAGACAGAGGCAGACAGACAGACAGACAGACACTCACTCACATACACACAGCTCAAACAGACCTGGGTCTACTAAATGAAATAGAATGGCTGCTCTCGCCTTAGTTCTGGGGACAGGCAGCTCACTCCAAACAGGAGGAGGAGTTCGGCTGCAGACAGCCGCGTGTCTGAGCTAGCCACCAAGAAGCAGATTTACTGGCGCACACTACGGTCTCTGAGCTTCAGGTGTGGTGGCAGCTGCTTCCCAGCAGCTCTCGTCCTTTCCTTGATAGCCTGGCGCCTTCCTCCAGTGGGACACTGAGTTCTCAGAATGTTTTCATCTAACTTCAGCACGGGCAGATGGCAGGGCTGGGATTGAAACCTCCCATGGACCTGTCATGTGCCCCTCCTTCCTCTCTGTCACACTGCTTCCTAACTGACAATGAAACAGGTGTAGACCAGGGCTGCTGGAGGGAGGCCAGTCAGGTTCAGCTCTCCTGTCCTGTCCTTGGTGGCTCTAGCAGTAGTTCTGATGCAGTTTCACTAAAGGGAGAGCAGACACTTAGAAGGCACCCATGCACCTTACAACAGAAGGTAAACTGCCCATCAGAGTCCTCACTCTGGGTGCTCACCAAACAGAAAATCCTGAATGAGGAGAACCAATTTTTAAGGTGGAAGGTATATTTTCTCTAGGACAGAGACACAAAACCGTCATGCTCTCAAGTAACACCAGCTGGGACACAGTTGGGAACACAGAACCACACACCAGACAACAGAAGAAGGGAGGAACACCGGGCGCCTGAGAAGATGGAAAAGGCTCAATGGTTACAAAGAAATGCTTCTCAGATTTGGGCAATTTTAGCTGTGTTGGGAGGCCACTGCTCAGGAGTCCCCACCTTGGTTTTTGGGAAAAGTCACCAAATAGGCTATGCTGACTGACTGAGCTACCGGTAGCATCAGCCCTGTACTTGTCCTTTTAATCAGAGCTGAAAGCTTTGTGGTTTTTCTGTTTTGAAATTAGTGTGTGCGTGTGCATGTGCGTGTGTGTTTCTAGTCCCTTTTTTAAAATCTAGGGGAAAGATACCAGGACCAAGCTGCCAAGCTAAGGTCTTAGAAAACAGACACAGCACACAGCTACAAGTCAGTGCATTTCAGGGTCACCTTCTAATCTGTGTCAGCCACTCTAAGATCAGCGTCACCTCCTCCGACAGGACAGGGGCCTAGTCAAAACATTCCATCTCTCCCACGCCCAGGGGAGTGTGCTCTAGAGAGGCTTCTCTCAGCAAGCACCATCCCTGCCCCCTCCTGAGAATCTTATTCCAGTCTCCCACCAGCAGGACCAGCACTGCAGGTAGCTACAGACCTCAGACAGGCAGGTGACAGAAATTAGCAACATGCTTTATGGGGCAGGAGAGATGGTTCAGTAGTTAAGAGCAGTGGCTGCTCTTCCAGTTCCTGGGTTCGATTCCCAGCACCCATGTAACAGCTTACAACCCAGTTTCAGGGAATACAATACCATCGTCTAACCTCTAAGAGCCCCAGGCATGCACATGGTGTACAGACAAACATGTAGGCAAAATACCCACATACATAAAATAAGTAAATATTACATAGCGCACTTCATATTAATGCATACTGCTCTTTTAAGATCTTTATGAAAAATGTGTAAAAAAATTTTTAAAAAGTTTATAGAGGTATATATATATATATATATATATATATATTTATATTTTTTTTTGAGACAAGGTTTCTCTGTGTAGTTCTGGCTGTCCTAGAACTCACTCTGTAGACTAGGCTGGCCTTGAACTCAGAGATCCATCTACCTCTGCCTCCTGAGTGCTGGGATTAAAGGCGTGCACCACCACCAACTGGCTACAGATGTGTATTTCAAGTAAAAGTTTAAAAAGAGTGGCACAGACCCATGATCCCAGTCCCCAGGCAGCTTTGCTTATATAGGGAGATACCATCTCAAAAGACCAAACTCAAACAAAAGCCCCAAACAGTGACTTGGCAAAGGGAGAGGTGCCTGCCGTGAGGAAGATGGTCCAAGCCTTAAGCACTGGGGGAAACCTGTGCTTCAGGAGGCTCCATAGTGAACGCTTTTGTTATCTCCTGCTGGGTTCCCTTATTGTTTTCTTCTTCTTCTAAGGAAGGGTCTCACTATGTAGACCAAGCTGGCCTCAAACTCAGAGATCTGTCTCCCCCTGCCTTCCAAATGCTGGGGTTACAGGCATGTACTGCCATGTTGAATTAATTGGTTTTTCAACAATTATTAAATATTTGGTAAGTCTTCCATGAGAAGATTAAATTCTTTTAAGTGCTATACTATATACCTCCTGTTTGTGAAAGAAAAATTGTTTTATTTTTGTAGACAGGGTCTCACTATATAGCCCTGGCTGGTCTGGAACTCACAGAGAACCGCCAACCACCTGCCTCTGCCTCTGGAGTGCTAGGATTAAAGATGCGAGTCACCACTGCTGGCTCCTCTTTTTTTAAAGTATGTCTTATGTGTTAGAAATGTAGTAGATGCTCAATAAATACACAAATAACCTGGAGAACAAATTAACTTCCTCCTTACTGCAATCCCCTTCCCTTGAGATAAGCACCCAGGACCTCCCAGAGGTCTATCTTACATAAGCTCTCAAGTGCATGTATGTGTGTGAGCACACGAACTCACACACACACAGATGAGCATGGGTCATACTTGTAGGGTACCTGTTTTATTTGGAGTGGAAAATCCAAAGCCTTGGGATGCTACGCTTCCACCGCCAGAGCTGAAAGTGCCAGCAGGCTTCTGTTCCCCAAAGGATGAGCTGCCAAACGCTCCGAATGTCTTAGCGCCACTGTTTCCAAACAGATTAGAGGTATCTAAAGGGACAAAGAACAGGTGTGAGGGAGTTTGAAGAGGAGGGCAATGTCATTTCCTTCTCAGATGGCAGAAGGGAGACACATCAGATGAGTGTCTGGAAGACAGGAGCCATGGTGCAGCCCAGCATCTAGGGAGGGTTGTATAATGAGTCTGAGATACTGGCACTCAGGCTCAGGACTTCCTGGCATAGCTCTACAAGGAGAAAGGGCAATAGAGCCCCACAGTAGGGTTCCTAGAGGTCTTGGCCCACCCACTAAAGATTGATTCCAGCCAAGTTGCTTGCCTCCTTCTGGACAAGGCCTGGTCTGTCTCTCATGGCCAACTAGAAGAATCAAAGGCAGAGTCTGGCTGCCAGCATGCTGGCTATCGTCTGAGCTATGCAGGGCCCTGCCACCGCTCCCTGACCTGACGGGAGAGAGGAGTCAGGAAGAACCCCAGTGTCCTTACGGTGTTCGATGACTATTCTGTCACAACCATGACCAGGCAGGGGCAGCTGCCTTGACATGGGGAAGGGAGTACTGCCCCAAGACACAAGCTTCAATCCTTGCCCAAACTGGTGACGGCCACATGCCTAACAGAGTCGAGCATGTCACCAAGCAAAAATACAAATGTGCCCAGGTCCAGCCTTTCTCCACCACCAGGTGTTCCTGGTGCAGGTGACTCGAGGAGGTGGGGTACACTGACAGTCACTTTCAAAGCTGAGCTGCTGGAAGGGTTGGCCCACCCAAACCCACAACTTGTTAGGTCTCTTGTTACCCTCTCCTACAGCCCGATTAATAACGTCTACTGAGGTGCTCCTGAGCTAAGCTGGGGAGGGAGCAGTCTCATCCTAGGCATATGGTCATTTCCAATTTCTAGGTACGGCCGGGCGGTGGTGGCGCACGCCTTTAATCCCAGCACTCGGGAGGCAGAGGCAGGCGGATCTTTGTGAGTTCGAGGCCAGCCTGGGCTACCAAGTGAGTTCCAGGAAAGGCGCAAAGCTACACAGAGAAACCTTGTCTCGAAAAACAAAAAAAACAAAAAAAAAACCAATTTCTAGGTACCACCAAAGCATAGCCACGAGGGCCGAGCATGTCTGATCCTGAGAGCAAGATGGCTAGAGCCCACTTTAGCTCCTTATGGTGGGCACCACAGATGGCTGTGCTCTGAGCACTAGGCTCTTCCCTCAGGCGTTGAGGGAAGGCCACCTCTGACTCCCTCTAGGGCACTGCATCCCTTTACTTGTTATTTCAGGAGCCTACTCCAGCTTTAATCTCCCAACCCAAGTAGTACCAGCAACATAAAACTTCAAACAGCACTTTCAAGGACAAGATTAGGGCTTTCCTTGAAGGGAAATGTGACCACAGGAAAAGTGAGACACAAAGACTTTAATGGGACAGTGTCAGGGGACACCCCGAAACCTTCATCCTTTTCTCTTTAAGAATCTTTGTCAAATGAAGCCAGTCTCACAGACAGGCTTAACTGCAGCTCTGCTCACAATAGCTAGGAAATGAAAACAACCCAAGTGCCCATCAACTGAGGAATTGATGAAGGAAACAGTACACAATCGATTCAGCCACGAGAAGGATAAAATCCAGTGTTTGCATCAACATGGATGAACATGGAGACCCAGTTAAGTGCAACAAACTCAGCTGAGAGCCAAGTACCTCAGGACCACATTTGTGGCATCTTAACAGGTGGATCCCATAGTAGGTGAGAGTAGGATGGTGGCTACCAGAGGCTGTGGAAGCAGGGACATGGGAAAGGTCAATTGGTAAGAGCCGGCTAGATGGCCTGGTGGGTAAAGGTACCTGCTGCCATGCCTTACAACCTGAATTTGATCCTTGGGGCCCACATGGTAGAAGAATCAACTCTTGAAAACTGTCCTCTAGCCTGTACTCCCCGGTTGCTGCGCACACACGCACGCACACACACGCATGCACACATGCACGCACATAAAATAAATAGATGAAACAAAGAAACAAACACATAGGAGGTAGCTGTTCTGGGGTTCTAATGAACAGCAGGGGACTATGGGTAATGGTGTGCACAGTTTCTTTTTTTAAAGCTAGAAGGATTTTTTAAATGTTTTCACCATTAAGGAATGGTAAATGTTTAAGACGACATTTTTCCTTGAATGTTAACATATGTGTAGACACATACACAAAGATGTACACATGTACATGGTGACCAATGTGGTAGCAAGAATTTCTACCCAAAAGCTGGGAAAGTTTTAAAAAAGATTCTAAAAATGGAGCTAAAAACAGATTCCTAGTTGCGTCTCTCAGGCAAGCAGCGATAAAGCGGTGCTGCGGCCTGCGGACTTGAGCTACAGTATGACAGGTTTGTGGCCTGTGGGCATGACCTACAGCATGGCGGATTCCTGCTGTGGTACCCAAAGGTGTCTCCAAGCCAAGGAAGCACGGTGGATTTAACTTTTGCTAATACAGACAAAAAAGGTTTCTGGGCTACACGCTGCTGGATGGAGGCATAGACCCACTGCTTCCCAGACTCGATGGAGAGCGGTAAACGTACCTCTGCCATTTGGGAAGCTGAGGTGGGCGGAGCCAGCAGCTAGGGCTGCTGCTTCAGTCCTAGCCACACTTCATTGTAGCTAGAGTTTTCCTGCCTGGCCCACAGTTAGGACAAATCTGTGTCACCCGCCAGTCCCACAGCCGCTCAGACCCAACCAAGTAAACACAGAGACATATTGCTTACAAACTATATGGCCGTGGCAGGCTTCTTGCTACCTCTTCTTATATCTTAAATTAAGTCATTTCTATAAATCTATACCTTGCCACGTGGCTCGTGGCTTCCGGCATCTTCACATGCTGTTTGTCATAGCGGCGGCTGGCAGTCTCTCTCCTCAGCCTTCCACTTCCCACAGTTCTCTTCTCTGCTTGTCCCGCCTATACTTCCTGCCTGGCCACTGGCCAATCAGTGTTTTATTTATTGACCAATCAGAGCAATTTGACATACAGACCATCCCACAGCACTGCAGTTTAAATCAATGGTCAAAAAATGATTACAGATTCACAATAAGACAGATTCAGATGGAATAAAACGGTGTACAGTGTGTGTAAATGTACGTAGACTTGAAAGAGAGAGGAAAAGGATTATAGACAGTTATATAAAGAAACAAATAGTTTTAAAAAATAGTCTTTAAAGAGTCAGTAAGAATAGTATGAAAGTTAAGCCACCTAAGGACAGAAATTACACAAAGAACCTGGATACTGCGTATTGTTACATTGTCTTTGGGGTTTTTAACTGCAGAGAGACATTTGATTGTAGGAACTACCAAGTTAAACCAATATGTATATTTTAAAGGTATCTTGATTTCAAAATTTGTGTCTAAGGGTACGCTGCTTTGGAAAAGAGGTTCTGCTTTTGTTTCCACAGAAGATGAGAACCTACGGATTGCTTCCAGGCTAATGTGGTTTGATCAACCAAGACCCCCTGAAAAGTCGATACAGCCTCACAGACTACTACAGCCAAGATTTAACTATAATTCTTAATTTTCTCAGGATCCCCATAAGATTGCAGCGCCCCCAACCAGCAGGAAGTAGTATGAGAAGCTATGCCCAACTTCCCAAAATATTGTTTATAAATGTTTAGTTTTATTTAAAGGAGGTTGATTATAAATGTAATCTCTTTCTAAAGAAGAAAAGGGGATATAGATATGACAGGATGAAAGGGTAGGTTATTGAATCTATTTTTAAAGATCACCAACTTGTTTGAAATGTTTTACATTGCTATGGATTTTAGTTTATTGATACAAATTTAAAGTTAATTTTGTTATACTGTATGTATATTTCTATTCTTGTTTAAGGTATTATGTTTATGCAATTCCTTTAAAATTGTAAAATATAATTAAGAAACACAGATCAATAGTCATCCATGATAATCAAACTTACAGTCACATTAGTTAAGATTTTTAGTTATACAAAGGTATATATCAATTAGGTAGGTAATCTTCAAACACTTAAAAGACCTACAGAATATGGCATTTAATATGTTATAAGAACTTAGACTTTTCTGGACAGTGAGACACGTCTGCTCCTGGCAGCACCAATTACTTCAAAGAGGATGATGGGCATTGAAGAAAGTTGTTATGGAGTTTGTTTTCTTGGTGGCAAAAGGTAGCCACTGGGCAAAAAAGTGCCCTTGCCTCGACTGCTTGACAATATGTTGTATAAACTGGACATGCAGGACCCATAGGAAGGTGACCACTGAACTCTGCAAGATGAGATGGTTCTTCAGGTTCCTGCTTCGCAGAAGAAACTGCCAGACATACTACAGGTCATGGGGAGAAGTGACTGACGAACTTTGCCAGAATGGGCAGAAAAGCCCTTAGAATTTTCTGCTTCACTGAAAGCTATGCCAGAGACTCTAGGCCTGTAGACTGAAGACAGATGCCGCAATGTTACAGAGGAACTTTGGATGATTGTCCAGGCAGCCAGATGTTTCTGTCATTTCTAGAATTATGGAAGTTGCTTGCAGTGTACTTCCTGTTTACTTAGGTAATATTGTATCCTTCTGGGGTCTTCGATGTAGTAGAAGACTAGATAGTTATAATTTTCCTTAGTTGTGATAAAAGATAGATTAGATATGAAACTTTGGACTCACCAATATAGGATAGGTGATAAAATGTTTTCTTTAATTTTGCCAAGTACAAATAGACTAGATACTGTAACTGTAATCCTTGCTTGATAACTGTTTTATTATATGTAATTTTACTATGTCCAAGTTAAAACCTTCCTTTCTGGCTGGGTGGTGGTGGCGCACGCCTTTAATCCCAGTACTCGGGAGGCAGAGCCAGGCGGATCTCTGTGAGTTTGAGGCCAGCCTGGGCTACCAAGTGAGTTCCAGGAAAAGGAGCAAAGCTACACAGAGAAACCCTGTCTCGAAAAACAAAAACAAAAACAAACAAACAAAAAAAACCTTCCTTTCTGATTAGACAGAAGAGGGGAAGTGCTGTGGGATGTCAATCTGTATGCTATGAATATGTGTTGCTCTGATTGGTTGATAAATAAAGCTGTTTAGCCAATGGGGAGGCAGAATAAGGTTAGGCGGGACATTCAAACTGAAGAGATGGGAGAAGAAAGGAGAGTGTGAGGAGACGTCAGCCCGCTGCCGAAGGAGCCACATGCCAGCAGATTGGTAACACCATGGCCATTTGGCAACATATAGATTAATCCTGAGCCATAGGCCATACAGTTTGTAAGTAATATAAGCCTCTGTATATTTACTTGGGACCAAGCGGTGGGAGAGATTCTTCTCGACCACAGGGCCGGGCAGGACCGGAGAAACTTCCAGTTACGTGCACATGCTATATACATACATAGACATCACATGACACCCATCAGTATATACATTTTCACATAAAGATCCTTTTGTCCTCCATTATAGTGGAACAGACTGAGGTTTGCCGCCAGGCCTAGACTAAGTACTGGATAGCTCTGTGACCTCAACCAAGGACTCAGCTACCCTAGGTCAGCGTTCCCTGACACCACCCAGGACAACAATTCTGACTGTGGAGGCTCTGAAGAACTGCAAAGACTCCCTGCTCTTCTTTCACCTGTAGCTACCTCTCATCACAGTCAACACAGAGCAGGTGCAGGAGATAAGGATGACACCATTCAACCCCATTGCTCTGGAATGTGGCACTGGACTATCTGTGCCTCATTTCTGTGGCCAACAATATTTCTTGGTTCTCTCCTAATGGCTCCACATTATTAGTGGGCAGCTTAATTTACTGACTTTCTGTGTATGCACGTGTGTAGGCATTCATGAGTCATGGCACAGAAATACTGGTCACTTCCTTCTCCCCACCATGTAGGTTCTGGGTATCGAACTCAGGATGTTGGCCTTGGTGGCTTGTGCCTTTACCCTCAGTGCTATCTAACTGGCCTATCTTTTATTTATTTTATTTTTAAGACAGGGTCTCACAGTGTGGCCCTGACTGGCCTAGGACTTGCTCTTAGACCTGGCTGGCTTTGAACTCAAAGATCCACTTGCCTTTGGGATTAAAGGCATGAGCCAACACAACTGGCTGTTGGCTCAGCTTTTAAAAACATGCTAACTACAGGCCATGGTGGTGCACACCTTTAATCCCAGCACTCAGGAGACAGAGTCAGGCAGATTTCTGTCAGTTCGAGGCCAGCCTGGTCTACAGAGCGAGATCCAGGACAGGCTCCAAAACTACACAGAGAAACGCTATCTCCAAAAACCAAAAACCAACCAAACAAACAAACAAAAACATGCAAACTAAATGTACTGGTGGATGGAGTATGTTTCACTGTAGAAGAGTCTTCACTTCTACAGGATCAGCCAGTCAGAAAATACTCTTTGTGGAGCTAACCAAGGACTAATCCTTTGGGATAAAAAGACAGGGAAAGTTGGCATCTGCTCAGGGTTGCCTTCCTGCAGTCTCATACAGGTCCCCTTTAATTCTGTACTTGGCAAAATCACTAACAACATCCAACATCAAGGTCTGAGGTCACAGAACAGAGGTCTGATGTACTTGGAGGGCTCTCACCCAGGCTCCACTCCAGGGTAGCTCCCAGAGGAACAGCCATGGAGGGAGCCTTCTGCAGGCTCAAAACAAATGACTCCCCCATTTTAACACAAATATCCTTCAGGTCCCTGAAGAGAAAAAGCATGTAGATCATAAAGCTAACTCCATGTCAGCATGAGACGGGGGGTAACAGGTCCTTCTGGGTGACAATGTACACTCAGGGTGATGCCTTTCAAATGACCAGAGTTAACAGTCTGTCTTTGGTGGAGTCTCTGGGGATGAGAGACTTCTCAAAAGGGAACATACCAGCTTCTGGCTACCGTGTCTTTCTTGGTCATGGCCACAGTTTTCATGCAGCCTGGACTCCAGGCTGAAGTGAACTTGGATTTTATCCTCCAGTTGATAGGAAACTGCAAAAGGGTTCAGCAGAGGAACTATGGCAAAATAAAAGTAGCTTAAAAATATTTGATTTGAGGTGGATTTCCTGACCATGGCTAAGAAGACTGGAGGTGGGAGGAGGTCGTGTGCCGACCCCTTCCACAAACCAGGTGACTGGGGATACATGGACGGACACACACACACACACACACACCACACATGGCCCCCAGCAATGGAGATTAAGGCATCGGAAAAGGACCTATGAGAGGTGGGCAGGATTCTGCCCAAGAAAGCAACAGTACTCACAAGCATGGGGTGCCAGAGTCAGCACAGAGAAGGACAGTCACTGAGGCTACAGAAAGAAGGACAATGCCCTTCTCTGTAACACAGCCCAGCTCCTCTACTGTTCCTGCCTCTTCCTTAGCCTGCACTTACCTGGTCATAGGGTCTAAGAAGTTCCAGGTCTCCTCACTGTCAAACCATAAAAAATCATAAGACCACTGCTGTGTGGTATTGAGGGCAGGAAGTGTTTAACAACACCCATGGACAGACAGGAGAGCCTGGAGTGCAGTGTTCTCTCATTCCTACTGGGTCCACACTCCCTCCACCTGACTTCAGGCACTGAAGTGGGTGTGGGGAGGGATGTGCAAGGCTGACTCTCAGGAGCTAGTGCACACCAGCTCACACTGACCTCTGGGGAAGGCCAGCCGACAAGCAGAAGCTAGGGTGTCAGAGGCCAATTTTTACAGGGATAGGACACATCTAAGCCATTAACAAAACTGGCTGGTAACACAGGCCTCACAGATGATGACCTACATCTGGGATCCACCCCAATTTCTAACCAGCACGCCAAGTGACTATGTGCCAAGTGCTGTATTTGGCATGTTACATGTATGTGAGCTGAACTTCACATCTGCTGTTTCCTTGATTTGATCTGAAAGGATTATGTTTTTACAGCATTTGCTACACAGAGCCTGTCAGTGCTGCGGACAGGTAGTCAAGCTGTCCATTACATTAGGTTCTCAGCACGTCTTGGCATGCCCCTGATTTTGTTTTGCTTATCAGGATTCTGTTGTCTGTCTGCAAAACAGGTTTTGAAAACATGATTTCTGAGACCCCTTCAGTCTGGGTTCTAAGTCCCTCCTAGAGTGGCCTGGGGACTGAGGACGGAAATGCCTTGACAGCAACCCGGCCACCTTTCCAGAGCAGAAGCATCAGAATAACCAGTCCTTGATCTACACAGCCAGAGAGCAAAACTGAGACAGAAAACATTGTTCTTAATTCCACAGGCCTGAAAATTATGAAACAGCCAGAGGATACTCACTGACATCTTGTACAACCCAACGGAGCGCATTAAGGCGGGGATGACAGGAACCCACCTTGCAATCCTAGCCACAGCGGCAGTTTATACCATCTTACACTTCCAACTGTGACAGACAGATCAACGCACAACCAGGATTAGCAGGAGAACAAAGGGCTAGGAGGTTCAGCTTCAGGGGAAAGGCAGCAAAGGTAAGTGATGAGAAACATGCAGGCTGGAGCCGACTGCCCGCGCACTGCAGCGTCCCCGAGCCAGGCAAGCGGAAGCCCTGTGGGCTGCCCCCGGCTGCTGTCTGCCCACGCTGCCTTCACGCGATCTCAGCACAGAGACAGCCAGCTGGGCCTTGGGAGAGAAGGGAGCAGCAGCCCACCACACTCGGCTCTCTGCAGCTCTGCTGACCTTTCACGACTGCAGAGGCCACCTCATTAAGACAGGAATAAAAACCAAGCAGAGCAATGTGGGTGGAGCTCAAACAGACCCTTGCAGGCTTTGACAATACCATAGGATGACAATGGCATCAGAGGACCAAGGGCTGGGAAAACTCCTCAACTTACTTGGGGTGGCTGTAGATCCAAAGCCCCCACTGGCTGAGCTGAATGGGTTTTTGTTGGCAGCATCCTGGCTGGGTTTTCCTCCAAGGCCACTGAAGAAACCGCCCCCTCTTGCAGCGTTTCCAGACCCAAACACGCTACCACTGGAAGTAGATGACTGCTAAAAAACAAATGGGGGAGGGGGAAGAGGAAGCAAGAAAGGATGAGAGATCCCTGTCAAAGTGCAGTCCCCATCCTGGCAGGAGGGCACAGCTGATAAGGACGGAAAAAGCAAGAGAACCCGTCAGTTCTGGAAGGGGCACTCCAACAGCCCCAGAGAGGCTGGTTCCGGAGACTTCCCAGAGATCTGAGGTTCCTGGGTTACTGCACTTAGAGTAGGTGGGTGCTCAACACTTATCTACCATGCTGCCCGTACTGTCCCCAGGGCCAGGAAAATCCGGCATCATAGATCTACCAAATGCCAAGTTTGAAAACAGGGTGGAGCCACCATGTCTTCAGATTGCCCTAGTGTTAGCTGAAGTCATCAGCAATGATGAAGTGATTTACAGCATTTCTATCCATTTCTGCACTTGTAATTCACAACTACGTGCCAGGGCTACAGAGAGAAGCCCCATTGCTGAAATGATGACCACTGTTGAATTCCATCCCAGTACTCACAGGACTCTGCTAACTCAGGGCTGCAGCAAGCACCACACATTCACTTTCTGTTTAGAAACCGGCCCTTTTAGGGAGACCAGCTTGCGGTTTGAGGGGCTGCTCATGTTAGTTAAGCTGACATCTCCTTGGCTGATAATGCAGAATAAGATAGGCTTTAAGGAAAGGGCAGTAGTGCAGAGGAAGGATGGGGGCCATATGCCGAGGACACAGAGGTGCTGCTGTGCCTCCTGTGAGACAGAAAAACTGCCCACTTCAAAATGGCGGGAAGGAGCTGAGCCGTAGAGCTGCACCTGAGTGCTTGCTTGGGTAGCATATATACTACAATCAGAATGATACAGAAAGACTAGCATGGCCCCCGTGAAATGAGGACACACAACTTCGTGAAGTACTCTATTTTTTTAAAGAACTGTACCTGAAACACAAGCCCTACTCAGAAATGGCTCCGTCACTACCTCCTGAGCACCAGAGCTTCTCCACATAGCTTGGGGTCACCACTCAACACACCTTCAACACCACCCTCTTCTCACCATGCTGGTTTGGGCCTTTGGTCAGGACAGTCCACTTTCAACACAACCTGTGCTTGTCTAACACCGGGCTAACCCCTGCTTTTCTGTTTACAAGAGTTCTGGCCCCTTGGCAGCATCCGAGCACTCTCCTCCCTGCTGTTCACACACAGAAAACTAAATTTAGACTTAGGGTAATACACTTAGTCTGCTGGATAGTCCCCCACCTTTAAACTTTCAAAAATGCAATAGTAGATAACCAGTGACAGCCTCTGCAAGGACAGGAACCATGACAACTCAGTGTCCAATGCACGGAGTGTTCTTAACCTCTATCAGGCTGGAACACAGGAAACCATCACATATGGATGTTCTGCTGTAGAAAACCCAATACTCTCAACACAGCCTGAGCTGGCCACCCACAGAATGAGCAGAAGTGGGCAACTAACCCGAACCCAAGTGAATGGGATCAAAGTCCACAGCCAAGTTCCCTTAGCTCTAACTTCTGCCTCCAAATCATGGCTGCTTCTTAAGCCGCTTCTCTGCTGGGGTAGCTCACCTGGGGTAGCTCACCTGGGGTAGTTCACCTGGGGTAGTTCACCTGGCACTCTCCCTTGTGTACTGAACCTTGTACTAGGACAGCAATGATGGAGGCACCCTTGTGTCCTGGAGAGGGGTGCACTCTGGTCCTCAGACCAGGAAGGGCGTCTACTTCAGGGTGCTGGGCTCACCTCTGGCTGGCACTGGACTGTCTCCATCACCATTCAGGTTATCTATCTCCTAGCTGAGCTGGAACAAGGTCATTGGCCAAGGCAGAGCCAGGCAACCATGCAGGCTCCTTCTGCGCTTCAGGCCTTGTTTTTTCTTAGAAAAGGTGTGTGTGTGTGCGCGCGCGCGCGCGTATGTTGGGAGGGGGGTATCTGCACATGTTTATCTTCAAACCCATATGTTGTTACATAATTCAGTACAATAAATACAATGATTTAAAATTTAAACCCAAAAGGATTTTCGTGTGTCACTATCAATTTTTAAAAATTATGGGAAAATAGATAGCAATGTTGGCATCTTGATCCTCTGGAGCTCCCACGGCAGTGGCAGTAATTACGTCCAGAGCCGCACAACCATCACCATTAGTATCCACTGAACTTCAGATCTGTCGCTGAAATTCTGTAACTACTAAAATACAGCTTCCTATTCTTTCTCCCTCTAGCCCAGGGGTTCTCAACCTGGGGGCTGAACAATCCTTTCATAGGGGGTGCCTAAGACCATAGGGGAAAATATATATATATAAAAGATTTATTATGTATACAGTGTTTTGCCTGCATGTATCCCTGCAAGTCAGAAGAGGGCACCAGATCTCATTATAGATGGTTGTGAGCCACCATGTGGTTGCTGGGAACTGAACTTAAGACCTTTGGAAGAGCAGCCAGTGCTCCTAACCTCTGAGCCATCTCTCCAGCCCAGAAAACAGATATTTATATTACGATTCATAACAGTAGCACAATTACAATTATGAAGTAGCAATGAAAATAACTGTATGGTTGGGGTTGCAGCATTAGGAAGGTTGGGAACCACTGCTCTAGCCCTTGTCAGTTTCAACTGGCTCTGATGAGTCTGCACACTGAAGGTATTCACTACAAGCCAGCTTATTTTGCTTTGCCCATGCTATTCATGTGCAGCAAGAATCAGAACTTCATTTCTTTGTATGGCTGAATAACACTCCACTGATGTACGTTTCACATTTCCCATGTTCATTTGTCCAGTGATTGACGCATGGGCGTTTCATCTACAACGAATGCTGGCATCAGCATCTGCTTGAGTTCCTTTTTCCAATTCTGTTAGATGTAACCCTGGAGTGAAAACTGCTGGGTCATGTGGCAGAAGTACTGTTCACTTTTAGAGACCTCAAACTACACTTCACAATGACTGTACAATTTACAGAACCACTGGCAATTTACGAAGGCTTGGCTCTCTCCATGGTCTTGACAACATGTTAGTTTTAAAGCAGTAGTACTGCCTGACTGCTGGATTGTAATTTCTCCAACGTTTAACGTATGTACTTTCTGTTTTTCCTCATGTTCGCTGGTCATTTATGAGGCAGCACTGGTAGCAGCTGCTCCTCAGTCTTTGGCAAGGCCTCTCTGCCATGTCCAAACTTCTGACCCATGGTGCTTGCCTGCAGCCCCCAGCTCTCTGGAACCAGCTCCCCAGGCTCTCGGCCACCTTCACTCCCTTAGGGATAACATGCTTTCAAAGTTCAGCCCAGCAACACTTCCTGCCCACACGCTCTTCTAGGGTAGCAACAGGTGTCAGATTCTCCTCTTCCTGGACATGAGTCTATGGGAAGAGATGATGAAGCCTCTGCAGTGTTCAAGACACAGACCTAGGAGGCTCGAGAGCGGTGGTTCTCAATCTGTGGGTTGTGTGTGGCCCTTTGGAGGTGGCGCATCAGATATTTCCATTATGATTCATAACAACAGAAAAATTAGTTATGAAGTAGCAACAAAGTAATTCTATGGTTGGGTCACAACGTGAGGAACTGCATTAGAAGTTCTTTTTATGTACAATTAAGTAGTGATAATGCTGTACAACAGGACTTCACCTTCTCCAATCATCACTGAGCTACTTTCTTGTTTTGTTCTGTTTTCCTTGAGACAGGGTTTCGCTGTGTAACAGCTCTGGCTGCCCTGCATATTTTTAGTTTTCTGTCTTTTTAAATAACGTTTATAATGTGTGGTGTGCACACATGTGTGTTCTATTCTTTTTTAAAGATTTCATTTATTTTATTTATATGAGTACTCTATCTGTATATATACCTACATGCCAGAAGAACAGGATATCAGATTCCATTATAGAAGGCTGTGAGCCACCATATTGTTCCTGAGAATTGAACTCAGGACCTCTGTAAGAACAGCTAGTGCTCTTAACCGCCAAGCCATCTCTCCAGCCCCCATGTGCTATTATTTTTGTTATTAAGTTCAAACTTTCCATACAGAAAGTTCACTGAATTCTGACATATGATTGTAACTGTGTGCGTTCAATGCTCTAGGTGGCACACACTTAGGGCTTTATAGGGCTCCCCCATACCTCACACACACCACCTTAAGTGACTGCAGTCGCCCCAGGAGAGCCTGTCTACCCTTGCCCCTGTAAATAAGTGCACTGTAAGGGCAAGGACGGTAGGGCAGGCCTTTCTTGCGTCAGAAGCAGCACATTATACTTTGCTGTTCTGTCTCTTTCTGCTAGAAGAGCATGGCACTAACTTGTCTACTGTGTCTTCTGAGAGCTGGGTTGCTTCCTGGCTTTGCTATTAGAGACCATGGCTATGAGTGTTTTATCGATATCTCTGCTGGACAAAGGGCTTCACTTACTTCTCTTGGTTACACAGAGCAGATCTGCTGGGCCAGCAGAGGTTGTACCTCAGCTCTGTTAATGCCAGATGGCTTTCCAAGGCTACACCAACTCTTACTGGCCAAGCATGGGCCTGCAGCTGCTGTCCCTCACTTGTACTCGGAAGCAGGCCTCTAACAGCCATCTTGGTCGTCTTTGTAGGCATTCTGTACACGTTCTGAATTCAGTCACTCCACGGGTTATATGGGCTACAATCACCCCATTTCACACCTTGTTTCACCTTAAGATTAAAGCCGTACTTTGTCAAGGTCAGTTTTTTCTTACAAATATCCCTTGTGTTCCCTTCAGGTCTGCTAGACGTGAAATCTCTCAGCATTTCTGCCCACCTCCCAAACTCTTGGCTCACTTCCTTCATTACAAGGCTTTTCTGCTGGGTTGGGAATTTGCAGGTAGCCAGACCCCCTCTTCTGGCAGGCTTCACACTGTCATCCAACTACCACTCTGCAGACAGCAGCTCCCTCCTCTGGCAGCTTTTCACCTTGGGCTTGCTCTGTGTTCACCTGGGTCCTGGCTTCATCTCTGATGTGCTTAGCTGGCCACTGGCTGGATCTCTCACTCTCTGGGTTACTTTTGTTTACAGGATTTGAAAATGTCTGTCCGTCTGAGCACTGCCGACACAGACTCTTCCTTCAGGGCACTGAAGTGCACTCGAGTGGCAGGTCTTCTCTTAGAGGGCCACTGTTTCCAGAACCCTCCATCATTTCCTCTTTTTTTTCCGTTTTGTTTGTTTGTTTGTTTGTTTGTTTGTTTTATTTTGTTTTGTTTTTTGTTTTTTGAGACAGTATCTCTGGGTAGCCCTGGCTGTCCTGGAACAGGTTCTGTAGCCCAGGCTGGCCTCAAACTCACAGAGATCCACCTGCCCCTGCCTCCTGAGTGCTGGGATTAAAGGTGTGCACCACCACGGCTCCAGCACTTATCATGTTTTTGATCTCCGTGATTTAGTCACAAGTGTACCCTAACTTCTAGTTCAAGGGTCAGCCAAGCTGAGAGGCTAAACTCCACTTACTGTTTTAGTGCTGGGAACCAAACCCAGGACCTCTGCAAGAGCAGCCAGTGCTCCTAACTGCGAAGCCGTCTCTCCAGCCCACGGCTCGCTGTCTCTTCAGACTGCCTGCAGCTGCTTTAGTGTTGCTGAGGCAAAGCAGAGTGGCTGCAAAGCTCTGAGCCCCTGCACACTGTCTTTTTCCCGCTGGTCTAGTCTGCTGGTGAACACATCCACAGTGCCCTTAGATGTCAAGTGGTACATTTCATAGGAGCTATTTGGTCCTCTATTAAGGTGCTATGATACTTCTTAGAACTTCCCATTCTTTACTGGAATTTTCAAGTTTCTCTTTTACATTTGTTTTTTTTTTTTTTTTTTTTTTTTTTTCGAGACAGGGTTTCTCTGTGTAGCTTTGCGCCTTTCCTGGAACTCGCTCTGTAGCCCAGGCTGGCCTCGAACTCACAGAGATCCACCTGCCTCTGCCTCCTGAGTGCTGGGATTAAAGGCGTGCGCCACCATTGCCTGGCTCTCTTTTACATTTTGAAACATGTAAAACAACACAGCTGTCTAGCAGTCTGGAAGTGTCTGTAAATGTACTTCTGACATTTACTCTGCTCTTGTTCAGTGCCCCTGGCTTCCTTGTGACTGATTTGCCTCTGGGAAACAGTGTCTGTAGGAATAACTTGAGGCAGAGTAAAGGTTTCCTAAACTACAAGAGCTGTGCTCTTCTTGGTATACAGGCCACCTGCATAGGCCACGCCGCACGGATCTTGAGCAGGTCCCTCTGGACTCTCAACTCTGTACACACCTTGGTTTCTGTCCATTTACCACAGGAGCTACTGACTACAAATACTCTGGTTTTCTCCAGCTAGTGGATTCTGTGCTCCACCTGCTTCCCTAGGTCCCCACCTTCCCACTCCCACTCCTCCACCTTGGCGCGGTAAGTTAGTTTGGTAGTGATTTTAAAAGCACCGTTTCCAGGCGCTGGAGAGATGGCTCGGCGGTTAAGAGCACTGGCTGCTCTTCTAGAGGACCTGGGTTCAATTCCCAGCACCCACATGGCAGCTCACACCTGTCTGTAACTCCAGCTCCAGGGATTCTGATACCTTCACACAGACACACATCTAGGCAAAACACCAATTCAGATAAAATAAAAAGGAATCAATCATTAAAAATAGGGCTTCCATAGTTTCTAAAGCATTTCCCACTGTTTTGGTTTTTGGTTTCAGAGACCAGAAAGCACTTCTCTCTTTTAGGCTGCTCACTACCGAGGGCGCAGCCATCTCCAAAGGGAAAAGCCTGCAGGAAAAGCTCCTAAGGATGCCCACATTGCACTCACTGCGGGGCTTCAGCAGCTCTCACTTCCAAGGCCACAGTCATCTCACTTGTCTTCTGAAGGGCCTGCTGAGGCTGCTGTGTGGAGAGCAGCTGCTGGTGCTAACAGTACACTAAGTCTCTCTGGGCCCCACTGTCCTCTTCTTTTAAATGGGGACAGTAACAGCACTTCTACTTACTGAGCAGTCAACCTGATTGTATGAATTACTTCAAACAAGACCTGCAAACTGTCTGGCTCAAGCAGCGCAGTGCAGGCAAGCAGGCGCCTCAGGAGCACAGGGACAGATGGTGTGGGCTCTGCTACAGTCTTCCTCCTAAACAACCACCCAAAACGAAGAATAACTACAATAGCAAAATGCCAGACTTGGTGGCACAGGCCTCCAACTCCAGCTACTCAGGAGGTTGGGGCAGGAGGATGGAAATGACGGCCAGTCTGGGCAACTTAGACCTGACTTCAAAATAAAACTAATATTAAAAAAAAAAAAAAAAAAAAGGGGGCGGGGGTGGAATGGAGGATTGAGGATATAGCTCAGTGGTAGAGAGTACTTGGTCTAACATGAGCAAGCTCCTAGATTCAGTCCCTATAAAAATAAATAAATGAAGTAAAAACCATCCGTAGCTCAATAACTGTAATTGTAAATAAATTTGTAAAACAAAACCAAATTGTAAATAAAGCAAGGCCTACAGATGGCTTTAGTCTGTGGATTATAGACATCAACCTTGACCTAAGAGAACAGGTAGACAGAGCCCAGTAAGTGTTTTCTCTCTTTAACCTGCAGCAGGGCCTCTGCATCCTAAAAGCAGCTGAGCACTGAGTTTAAGAACTAGATGTGGAACCAGACATGGTAGCCCACACCTTTGGTCCCATCATTCGGGAAGTAAAGGCAGGCAGATCTCTGAGTTCAAGGCTAGCCTGGTCTACCGAGTGAGTTCCAGGACAGCCAGGACTACCCAGAGAAACCCTGTCTGGAAAGAATAAAACGAACAAGAACTCTCTGTGGTTGTCTGCTAGCCTGGGCCAAGAGTGAACTGAGTCTATTACACTGAGGAAAAGTGGATAGATCCTGATACAAATAGAAACAATCATACATACTTACCTGGCCAAAGACTGATCCACCAGTACTAGCTGCTTGACCAAACACAGAACCAGTATTACTAGACCCAAAACCTATAAGACATAAAGCCGAAGGTTTAATTTGGACAAAGCTTCTTAAATATCAAAATTAAAACCCAAACCCAAACCCAACCAAACCCTCATAGTCTTCAAGTGTTTAGGGATGCTGCCAGGGGCAAAAAGTCATGACTGGTCTTACCCAGTGGTGCTCTTAGCTTGCATGCTACAATAATGACCCACCAGAAAAGATGTGCCCATTGCTGGGCGTTGGTGGTGCGCACCTTTAATCCCAGCACTCGGGAGGCAGAGCCAGGCGGATCTCTGTGAGTTCGAGGCCAGCCTGGGCTACCAAGTGAGTTCCAGGACAGGCACCAAAACTACACAGAGAAACCCTGTCTCGAAACAACAACAACAACAAAAAAGACGTGCCTGTTTATGCAACAGTCGCATGAATGTTACAGGAATAACTAACCACTTTCTGCTTAGATTTGAGGCCCATTTTACACGAGGGAATAATTCCTGGCACTGTGGACAACCTGGTCAAAAGCCCAGGCTGAGGAAGTCATAGGCATGAGGTGGGGAAGTTATTACTATTGTTCTGCCAAACAGACAAGTCAAATTCTCCTTCTAAATAGTTGTTCTTCTATCCATAGGTTAGGTAACTTTCATTCTTGGTCAGAGCAGCTTTCTGCAACAGGCAAAGGTTAATGAAGAGATTCATAGCTATGATGAGACTAAGCGACCGCTGAGTGCACGACCCTAAAATGGACTAAAGGTTCGAGAACACTGTGGAAGATGGAGCAAGGGAGTGTAAAGAATTCAAGAGCGGGACGACAGGAAGGATGCAGCCAAGATGGCTGTTGTGCTCGTGGATTCACAGCAGTGAGGATTACCTGCCTGCTAACACTCCAGGATGGGTGGGGAGGACACAGAAGGCCCTACCCCTAGTTGAGGGGCTACTGGTAGTTAATGGTTCCTGGAGGAGGGGAGTCATCTTCCTTTAGAAGGGTAGCTATGGGTAAGTTGTCCGTGATCTGGTAAACAATCCCATCCCCATGCTCATGAAGCATCCTAACCAAGGTCAGTCATTAAAAAAGGGAGGAAGTTAAAGGGAAACAGGAGGTGTGTACCGAGAAGAAGGCTTCAGAGGCAGCAGGAGCAGATAAGACAGGATGGGTGTGTGTGTGTGTGTGTGTGTGTGTGTGTGTGTGTGTGTGTGTGTGT
>CABHPR010114029.1:5830-23166 GCA_902168415.1 Peromyscus melanophrys | reverse complement strand
TGTGTGTGTGTGTGTGTGTGTGTGTGTGTGTGTGTGTGTGTGTGTGTTTCTCATCAAAATGCATTATACGGGGCTGGAGAGATGGCTCAGAGGTTAAGAGCACTGGTACTCTTCCAGAGGTCCTGAGTTCAATTCCCAGCAACCACATGGTGGCTCACAACCATCTGTAATGAGATCTGGTGCCCTCTTCTGGCAGGTGGGGATACATGCAGACAAAACACTGTATACATAATAAATAAATAAATCTTAAAAAAAAAAAAAAAAACCTTATTAAAAAAATGCATTATACACACACCCATGGAAATGTCTATCCCCTCTGAGGAAATGGAGAAAACTCTATGTAAACACAGTTGTTAATTGGTATCCATATGGGATCAGTTCTAGCCCTTGAGGATACCCTCAGATACAGAAATGGGAGGCTGCACCAGTCTCTTTCATGATGTGCTGTGACTAACCTACCATGAGGACTCTTTCTCACTGATATTCTTGCCAGGTACAACCACAAGAGAGGCAAGCGAGGCGGGCCTGTAACTAAGGAGGAGAGGAGAGGAGTGTGGGGCAGGGCCTCACTCACGTCTGGAGCTGCTTAGATGGGGGAGTACAGACAAATGTCAATTCCTCAACTAGGCCTGGAGGTGACAGGCCCAGGAGCTTTCCATCCAAGTACTGTTTAAAAAAAGACCCCTTTGGAGGCTCCAAATTTGGTGGGCTGCCTTGCTGAGGCTTGCACAGACTTAGGCCTGCTGCCCATTCTTGAGACTAAGCCATCACATCATCATTCAGATGGGCCACTTGTTTTGCATAGCCTCAGGGCATTCGGGGGCTCAGAGCTGTGTTTTTCTTTCCACTGTGTTTTATGGTTGTTTTTGTAAGAATTTAACACTCATTGAAAGAGGAAAAACATTCCTTTAAACAAATTACAAGTTGTTTCAAATAAATTATCGCTGAAGAAATTAATCGGAAATTATTTGCAATCTTGCCTACCAAGAAATCATTGATCTTTTGTTTCCCCTGGGGTCTAATTGCTAAAGAATTACTTTTTTTTTCTCAAACTCAGAGTTCCTCCTGCCTCTGCCTCCCGAGTGCCGGGATTAAAGGCGTGCGCCACCACTGCCCATCAAGAATTACCTTTCCTAAGAGAACCACTGGAAAGCCAGACCTGGAACAGGTCTCCACATTACAACGTCTACTGGCAACTTTCAACGTAAAATCGGATGCTAAGACTGGATACAGACTGGATACAGCGGAGTGAAGCAAAGGTAGTAAGATGTGTGTCTGCGTGTTTAATTGCTGCTCGAGTTCCCACAAGACAGATGCTATCAGGCTGCCTGAGCCTGGCAAGTTTAGGGCCTCTAAAGCACCTTCCAAATGTAAATTACTTGCTGTGGCCTTCAACAAAGGGGTACTCTTTTGACCTGTGCAATTGGCAGTCTTGTGGCCAGCCAAGTAGAGAGCTCTCTGAGGACCAGAGCAGAGCTGCACTGAGCCACAGGGACAGCCAGCCAGGACAAAGCAAGTCCTGACCATGCACTCCGGCACTAAGTCTCTCCCTCATCTTGGCTACTAGTTTTTGTTTCTTTGCTCTTCCTTTCTTTTACTTTTTTTTATTTGCCTTTGTGTTTCTGAGACAGAATTTTATGTAACCTGGGATGGCTCTGAATGTACCATGTAGCCAAGGCTGACCTTGAACTCCCTATCCTCACCACAACACCCAGCTCCTCTCCTTTAACTACAAAAACAGTGGAGGCTTGTTACAAATGTTGTAAACAGCACAGAAGAGAAGGAAGTCCAAACGGTCTGCAAATTCTTACCAGAGGCTTGACAAAAGCTGAACCCTGAAGGCGCAGCTGTAGAGGTGGTGGCCGAGGTACCGCCAAACACAGAGCCTCCCTGCCCAAAGCCAGGGCTCTGACCAAAGGCAGGAGGGTTGTTTTGGCCAAACAGTGTCCCTCCTGTGTTGGTGGAAGACTGTCCAAATGAGAAGGAACCGGGGCTGCTGGCACTCGAGGCAGCCCCGAAGACACTGGCAGTGGTGGATGTGGGCGTAGAGGAGGCAGCCTGGCCAAAGACAGGCCCAGAGCTGAACCCAGGCTGGCTGAAAGAGAAGCCACTCGCAGGGCTGCCTGCTGCTTGCCCAAAGGCTGGGGCCTGCCCAAAGGCTGTCTGTCCAAAGACTGCAGGGGCTGAAGCACCAAACGCAGGGCTGCCAAACCCTGAGCTGCTGGCCTGGGGTGTGGCAGTGGCCGTGCTGCTGGCGGCCACCTGTCCAAACATGGGGGTGGCAGAGGGCGCAGTGGCTGTGTTACTAGAGAGCTGGCTGAACGCTGAGCTAGAACTGGCAGCAGGTGGCTGTGTAAAGACTGAGGAGCCAGAAGTGGCGGTCCCAAACACGGTTGTCTCGGTGGCAGAAGCTGGGGCACCGCTGGAGGCTGTGCTGGAGGTACTCGGGGTGCCCGATGCTTCGATGGCTCCTGAACCTGCCCCCGGGAGTACAGCTGCTCCAACAGCAGCCTGCCCCGGCCCTGCGAAGGTGGAAGGAGGAGACACAGCCTCTGTCTTGCTGTCAGGGCCCCCTGGGGCTATTGGAGTGGCCTCCGTAGATGCTACAAGACTGGCAGCAGATGCTGGTGGGCTGGGGCTGCTGTCTGTGGTTTGCACAAGGACAGGTTCCTTTTTGACAGGGTCAGAAGTTTGCAGAGAAGCCTGGGGAGGCTGGGTTGACTGTGGTTGTACTGGAAGGGAGGGTGCTGATGCTGAGACTTCACCATGGCCTGACTTCTCAGGCACAGCTGATGGTGTGGCCTCCTCTGTGCTCTTACCAGAGGACACAGGCAGGGAAGAAGCTGATGTTGAACTCAAGAGGCCACCAAACGATAAGGTGGGGAAAGATGATGTAAGGGAAGGGGCAACTGAGGTCAATGTTGGGGCAGCTGATGATGCTGTACTACTAGTCTGTGGGCTTCCAAATGAGAAACTAGCTTTGCTACCCGCCAGAGATGCCCCACCAAAACTGATGAGTGCAGAAGGTCCGGCACTGCTAAGGGGCAGACTGCCAAAGACTGTAGTCGAGGAACTGCTTGTGCTCACACTCAGAGATGAGACTGGTGTGGCTGGCGCAGGGGTTCCAGAGGACATCACGGTAGGCTCCACAGGCTTCCCTACCACCGAAGTGCTAGAAAAGCTAAACCCTGAGGGCTTGGCTGGCTGGACTCCGGCTAGGCTTGTGGATGAGGCCTTACTGACTGGCTTTGAAGAGTCCTCAGCTTGGCCAACACGAAGTCCTGAAAAGCTCCCTAGTGTCTCTCCAGCTAGGGAACTTGGGAACAGGAGCTCGCCCAGCTTGGACACTGGAGCTTCCACTTTGCTAGCAGCAGTGGACACAGTAATTCCAGAAGGAGCTGCAGGCCTGCTGTTGGCTGGAGCGGAGTCTCCCGGAGAAGCAGTTGTTACAGAAGTGCTGGGTGCCGATGTGGCTCCTGTGGGAGGGGAGCCTCCAGGAATGGTCTCACAGAAAGCTTTGCCTCCCCCGCCAAATGAGAATGTCTCGGGCTGGTTTGACTCTTTCGTGGGGGGTGCTGCCCCTAGCAAGAAAAGAAACCAGGAAGAGGGTTAGATTTAGCAAAATATGATTGATCACATTTCCACTGACTGCATTTCTAAGGCAATTCTCTCCTCTCTTCACAACCAGGAGAGCTGGTTCCAACGGCAGAGAGTTCCCTGGAAAGGACAGACTGACGCCTGAGTCAGCTCCAGGTGGGAAGGAATGAAGAGCCTTTTCTGACACTGCATCACAACACACATGACCTCTAGGAGACACAAAATAACAAATGATCCCCAGAGAAGTAGAAAAGCACCTGTTTATGTACTCTCAACACTGTGTTGGGTAATGGCTTCCTCCAGCCCTGGGCATCTGCTAATCTATGGATAATTCTGATAGGCCAATTGGACCCAGACTGGAAGCTGCTGTTTAAAGGGCACAGGGTGTCCATGCACAGATGATAATTACGTTATTTACTGGGGTTCTCTTAGTATAGAGTGTTATCATTGGCAATGTTGTTATCTACCACTGTACTGATTCGGAGTTGATACAGGATCACTATCACAGCTTATCCCTACTTTATTTCCTATGATCTGGACAACGGCTTTGTTCTCCAAGCTTTCATACTTCTGAGTTGATTTTTACTCTAGCAAGTGAGAGTGGGCAGGACTGGGGAGGAGGCTGGGTGGGCAAAGCTTGAGTCACAATGTGAGGACCCAAGTCAGAACTCCCAATACCCACATAAAGCCAGAAACAGTAATGTGCATTCAGTGTTCCTAAAACAAGAGAGATACTAGAGACAGGATGCTCCTTGGAACATGGGTCAGCTAGCATGTCAAACAAGGTGGAAGCTAGGACTCCTAAGTAGTTGTGATTATAAGCCTGTGTCGCCAGACCCAGCAAAGGTGACAGAAGACATTGGGTTAAATGAAAACTAGCTAAAGAGAAAAACTCTGAAAAGGAAAATAACCCAACTGTAGTGGCCTTTATGGAGGTTCATATGTGACTCTAAACTCAACCATGCAGTTAACATTTCAGTTTCCCGATAAAAAACATTCGCCTCATAAATAAAAATACCTCTAACTACTCAGAGCTTGGAGGAACTTGACAAAGTGCTGTCTTTTGGGGGGGTCCAGAGTTACAACTGAGGCTATGGAATCCTAACAAACAGTGTTTGAAAAGGATCAGGTTTGGTCTTTTACTTCCATAGTACTATGTCTACCTTATCTTGGGTCCAAACTAGAATGTTATAGCAAATGAGACTTTGAGAAGCAAATGCTTGCTTCCCTCTTTGTAATCTCCCTCACAACAGGTTTTTTTTTTTTTTTTTTTTTAAAAAATATTATGTTACCAGCACTCAGGAGGCAGAGGTAGGAGGATCTCTGTGTGTTCGAGACCAGCCTAGTCTACAGAGTGAGATCCAGGACAGGTACACCAAAGCTACACAGAGAAACTGTGTCTCGAAAAACCAGAAAAAAAAGTTTATTCTGTGTGCATGCATGGGTGGGCAAGCATGTGGCAGGCAGAGGACAACTTTCAGGAGTCACTTCTCTCCTTCCTCCACATGCTCAGCCTGGCAGCAGGTGCTGAGCCTTCTCACTAGCCCCATATCAGGTTCTAGAGCAAACATCTGCTGCTGCTCTGCTTCTACAAATTAAAGCCGGGGCCTCCTGTGTGCTGAGAAGATGCTCTTGGGCTCCTCCTAGTCCTCTGACATGCCTCCAGTGTATGTCACCACTGTCAACCTGACTTCAGGAACTGTGAACAAGACCCATGCAGAGTCACAATGTCAACACACGTTCGGATACAACCTCTCCTCTTAAGGAAACATGGGGACTGTACCTGGTGTGGCAGTGAGGCTAGAAGATGGTGTTGGTGTGATTGTCCCAAAAGTAAAGGCAGTCCTGATGAGTGGAAAAAGAAAAGTTAGAGAAGGACAAACCTACGACACAACATCATCCTTTTAATATTCCTCCTTATAATTCATTCACATAATCTGCCCTTGAAGGACTACATCCAGTGATGAGCAACAGCGGAGTTCAAATCCACATCTCAGAGGCAGTAAAGCCACTCCAGCACATCCAAGCAGAGAAGGAGCAGCTGCGGGAAGGCTCTGGCTGGGCTTTCCACAGAAGGCCTACGAAGAGACTTATTTTAAGAAAAGTAAAGTTGCCCCAGTGAAAACATCTAAGAATGAGCATGGGAAGGCCCTGGAGCAGACGCTTATTACTGAGTGAATGGGAAGTCTGGCAAGGCAGCAAAGGAACAACAGGGAGACTCAGGGCACCCAGCCCAGGTCAAGAAGTATGTCAGGAGATCTGCTGTGCAAAGAATGCAGCAGGAGTGTAAAGGACAAACTGCGGCAAGAGCACACATTTTCAACTGAGTAACTCTACACCACGGGCAGCAGGCCTATCAAATACAGTAAACAATGCCAAGATCCAGCTTTTCTCAACTACTGTTGCCATCCTCAAATGGACAAAGACCTTCTAAGGATATGCTACACATTTTTTTTTTATCATATTAAAAAGCAAAAACCCTTTTTTTTTAATTGGCTGGCCTCAACCTTGGCAAAAAATTTTTTTCAAATAGACAGGCCATTGGCTCACTCACCCAAATAGTCCCAGCTTTCTTTACAGACTGGAAGAGCACTATCATTTCAGAGACATTAAGATTAATTACTATATTTGTAAAGGATACAGCAGTCCTTGGCCTTGACCTACTCTTGACAATCTGCTTCAATTATCCCTGGGAGGTATGGATGTAATGATTTATAACAATGGAAGCCACATACAGCTTCTCCTTCTGATTGATCCCAGTGCCCTTTTCTCACCCTGAGCTGGAGGAGAATCAGAACACTACTCAGAGGAAAGGGAGTGAAGCTGGCGGAGTCAGATACAGAGGCAGACAGTCAAAGCAGGGGCTTCCCGAACAGAAATGACAACACAGCCTTTCAGTGGCAACAAGTCTGCTACCAGGTCTGGGTGGCAGTCACAACCTGACTCCAGCAAAGTCAGGAAGAGTGAGCTTCAGCAACTTGCCTGGCTTTTACCATGTACCCAGAAAATGGACACTGCTATTCTTCAGTGAATAACGGATGAGGTTTAGAAGTCTTTTTTGCTTCATTAACCTGACTCAAACCTACCTGACCATGGCTGCCACTGAACACGGTGGGAGGTGAAGGCAGGAGGTTCAGGAGCTTAAAGCCATCCTTGGCTACAACAGCAAATTTGAGGCCAGCCTGAGCTATATGAGTCTCTCTGTTGAGTCCTTATTCCCTATCATCTACTTACAAATCAGAATTTCATAATGGTTACTGTCTTTCACTGCATTCCCTGTGCAGGTCAAGAGATCCAACTCAGGGCAGTTAGACCGTTCCACAGTCATGCTGACTAAACACTAAATGGTGTCAGAGTAAAAACACAAGATATACTGGCTGACCTACAGAAGTGAACAAACATTCTCTGCCAGAAAAAAAAATAAAGTTTAGGCTTAAAAAAGAGCAAATATGATAATAACCCTGAACCACAAAGGGAAAATAGATTCACACTAAAACATTCACCTACTGCCACTGTCTGTAGATGACATAAGAGCTCAGGATGTACTTGTGGATGTGGTTGATAGTGACTTAGCACAAAACGTAGGTTCACCACTCACCCTGATGGAGCAAATGAGAAAGGCTTGTTGAGCTGCCCCACAGCAGATGGAGTCGAGGTCACAGCGGATTCTGTCTTGGCTATCCCTGGACCTGAAATGGACAAAATAAGGACATTCTGCAAGTCCGTCAGAAGGGCTGGTGTGGTCTGTAGTTCCCTACAGCTCAGAATGTGCTGTTGTTTAGAGCCTGCCTCATGCGTGAGGTCTCCTAGTCTTGCTCTTGGGTTCTGTCAATGGCGATGCCAAATCAAGGCATGCCACACTCTCCTTTCCAGAGAAGTAATCTCTGTGCAGCCTAAATTAAGGACGCATTTCTCTAGACCAACTGACTGGCAAAATGCCTTTCATATAATGTAGCTTTTAACTCTCTGAAGTTAGTTACACTGCAGGGGAAAATCCCAAGACAAGTAGGTTGATTGAAGTGAGCATTTCTGAGCAGTGCCTTCAGGGCTGCTGAGATCTATTTATCTATCTATCCACGTCTGCCCTTTCCAGAGGCTGGGTGCTTTTTTTTTTTTTAATTCAGCAAATACCAGTTTTCTTTTTTCCTAGCTACAGAGGTAACAGACACTTGCCATATATGATCACTCTAGAAAATAGAAGTGTAGACATTAAGGGAAGTGGTCATCAGCCCCATGTTAAGCTCTACTCAATACTGAAATGCAATGTGGGTTCTAGAAACATGCTTAGTGCAGCCTTGTCCGTAATTGTGAAAAAGAAGCCCCTGAATTGCCAGCGGAATGCTGCTAAAATGCTGAGGCCATTGAAATGACTAAGGCGAATCTGCCAGGAAGAGAAGAGGATGTCCACTGTAACGGGGCGGAAGAGTGGGGAAACAGAAAAGCACACACAGAAAATGTCTCTTCATGGTTCAGACAATAAAGTGGGCTGGTGAGAGGGCCCAGCGGGGAAAGGCACTTGCTGTAAAGACTCAGACTGATCTGGATCCCGGGACCCACATGTGGAAGGACAGTGACTTCTGTAAGGTGTTCTCTGACACTAACATGAGCACTATGGTCTGCTTCAACTACATTAATGTAACAATACTCAAAACAAAACCAAAGAATGCACTAGCCTCAAAAGATACACATACAATTCGTAAGGTCACTTTTGAAAAAGACTCCCAGGGACACTTTCACTTTCTACATGTTATATTTTTACACTGATTTTTGTTGACATGTGACCATGTTATGATCAGCAAAACAAGAAAGTATTTCTATTACTGATGAGTAGGAGAATTATTCAACAGATTTCAGAAATATACATACAAGGGGAGGGGGAGGGAGGGAGGGGAAAGGGGAAGAAGAAGGAGGGGAGGAGGAGAAGGAGGGGAGGGAGAGAGAGAGAGAGAGAGAGAGAGAGAGAGAGAGAGAGAGAGAGAGAGAGAGAGAGAGCGCTAGAGTGAGCTAGGTATGGTGGCTCATGCCTATAATCCCAGCAGTTGGGAAGTGAGGCAGGAAGATTGCTATAAGCTCAAGGACAAGGTTAGCCTGAGCTATAATACAGTGGGCTGTATATAGTGAGCTACAGGTTAGCCTGAGCTATAATACAGTGGGCTGTATATAGTGAGTTACAGGTTAGCCTGAGCTATAATACAGTGGGCTGTATATAGTGAGTTATAGGTTAGCCTGAGCTATAATACAGTGGGCTGTATATAGTGAGTTACAGGTTAGCCTGAGCTATAATACAGTGGGCTATATATAGTGAGTTATAGGTTAGCCTGAGCTACCATGGGGGACTCTTTCTCAAGTACAAGAACAGGTTTTGCAAAGGCATGCAGGGTTTTCAGTCTAAAAGAGAGAAGTTCTTCTCTGAGCCTTGATCGCCCTGCAAGTGAAAAGACAGCAGTGGACAGCGAGGGGCTGAGCGCTGATGGATGCCACGAGGCCTTAGGTCTCTGAGTCTTAACTTTAAGTGGAATAAAGGGGTCTGCGATGAAGTCCTTTTAAGAGAACTAAGATAACGCTCTTCTGAAACTTTTTCACCAGAAAAATATTAGCCAGAAAGGGACAAATTTGTTTAATCCTAAATGAATCAAGTCTTTGCTGAACCCATTAAACTTGTCCTGATCTATATAATGTGGTTTTCTTGTGTGTGAGGAACACTCTGCGTTTCAGATCAGAGGGCTCTGGATGACAGAGAAAGGAAGCGACTGGGTGACTGGTGGCCATTACGAAGTGGGCAGCTTCTGTGTCATGTTCAGTCTCTAAGCGAATCTGCTGGAGAATGGAAATGAACATAAAAGCTCAGACGCCAAGAGTAGCGAAATGCAGAACTAGTCAGCACAGGCCGTGCCGACGGAAGCTGTGGGGCCCCACGAGGTGGCTAAGGACGAGATCAACAGCAGACACTGACAAAGGTGCCATGAAAACTAGGGGCTTCCAGGGACTAGATGTGGGGAGCCAATGACGTCCGAGGGAGTGGGTAATGATTGACAGGGTCCTGGACATGTCAAGGACTAATGCCTCAACTCCACAGGGAAACAGCAAAGTTTTCTCTCCTGGTCTAAGTGTGACTGTTGATAGTGTGTGCAGAGAATGTCCACTGCAGCCTTTTCCCACACCCCTATTACAGCCTGAAGACTGCTCCCTACAGACACTGCTCCTACCAACAGTAGGCCACCCAACCCCAGCAAAGCCTCAGAGCTGAGGCCTTCAGAAAACAGCATCTGTTCTTCTTTGCCTGCCTGCTGAGTCGGTGATCTGCATGGAGAACTATCAGGAGCATCTTTCAGCTTCATCTCCTAAAACAGACATGCAGACTCACCTGCAGCTCTATCACCAGGGGACAAGTGACAGGATGCTGGTGTGGGTCCCGGCGGCTTGAAGGAATTGATCAGAGACCCCTGTACAGAACACAAGAAAAACTGTTACGCTAAACTGCTAACCATCACTGGAATAAATGAACATGTAAGATGGAGATGTAAAAACAAACTAAGCCAGCACAAATACATGAATTCAGTTTAATTACCAAAAAAAGGGGGAAAAGGAAAAATAGTAAATGTTTTGAGTCAATCACTATTAACATCACACTGGAGACACGACTTCTCAGTGCCTAGGACAGTGTTTGGCACATACATGGCACTTGAGTACTTGGTAGAGGAATGAACGGGCAAATGAGGAAAACAGCCCAGCAATTAGTGAACTTAAACAGAGGGAGCAGAAAAACCACCTGGGCTTTGCCTGCAGCAACCTCTGTCCTCACCTGCCAAGGTGTATGAGTTAACTACACATCTCCCATGAAGAACAGAGGCAAGCTAAGGCACAGGAGGGTGCTGGGAACTCACCATGGCAGCTATGAAGACACAATCTTAACTCTGGTTTCAAGTGCCATCTAAAGCTGTGTATCTCCAAGGCAGATATGAGAGAAACCAAGACTGCAGGGAAAGCTCCAGAGAGCTCGTTTCCCTTCTAGCTCCTCCTGGTCACACCCCCCTTCATTTTTTCTCTATTATTTTCTTTTGTACTGTTTAACTAATAACAATCAGTCAAAAGTCAAAGCTAGACACATCATCACTGAAAGGGTGCAAACCCTGAAAAGCAGAGTTGCAGGGGTAAGACAATCCAGACCCAACCCTGACTCTCAAGAGTGCAGAGGGAGAAGTACAGACAGAGACTGGGCAACCTTGGGTCCCAGCTGCTCCTACCAGTTCCTGACTGGATGAGCCCACATGAGTTCCCTGACCTCGGCTGCCTCAAAAGGGACATATCTAAACACCTACCGTACAAGTCAGATTCCTGAACTAAGATAATGTTAAGTCAAAACAAACAAACAAACAAACAAACAAACAAACATCTCCTGCAAACTAAAACACCCCATCCAAAAGCATTCTATCAATAGCACATGGTCTATGATGGCTAGAGCAGAGAGTCAACGGTACATGATGACAGTATCAGGTCTTGACTTATTACTCTGGTTAACCATGTCAATCAGGACTGGCATGGATTATGGAAAAGAAATAACAGCCTTTCTAAGAATCACATTCATTTAAATGAAGCCAAGTCGTAAAGTGATCTTCAGCTACAGAGACAGTAGGTATGACTGAGAAAGGACCCATCAGTAAGATACCTGCTTAGCCTGGCCGGCAGCCACTGGGGCTAACACTGCATGAGGTGTTTTGGCTGTTGAGTGCGGCATTGAAGAACTGAAAGACACAAAGCATTTGCTCAGAGACAGGGCTGGGGACAAACATGCTCATCCTCGAGCCAGTTCCCTGTTCAGTAGATGAGAACACTTTACGGCAGAATATAGATATCTGAGACCCCAACCAAACTCACTAGACATTCTGTTGAAGAATTAATTAGTTTTTAAATGCAATCTGGGTTTTCAATCATATAAAATTCAAAATAATGACCTTGTTAGCTTTTTCCATTCTACAATTCCATGAAACAATCTGTAATCATTTCCAAATAGATGTTGTTCTTATCGAGACAACTGGCAATTCTTCCTTCCTGCCTCCCTAGTTTTAGACCATGTGGGGAAGTTCCGATTCTCTTTTTCAAGCCTGAAAAAAGAGGCTCAGCCACACATATAACAAAGGTGCTACAGAGACTGGATGGTCACACAGCAGCTATGGCGGACTCACTCCACAGCACCACTACTCCACTTCCAGTCTGCGTCTGGGCTACTGTAGGACGTACTCCCAATTTCCAAGACACCTCTCACCAACCCTGAGCTGTCCTCAGGGAACCACTGCTTCACTCCCTAGCTAGTGAGAGCAGATGAAGAGTCCACCTATCAGTGCAATCAGAGTCCTTAGCATTTAGGGGAGCTGTTCAGCTTCTTTGTCCTCACCTAAAGCTACTTAACTGGAATATATAGTAGCAATTGTAGTTGTGGGATTTGGTTTTTAGAACACTTTTCAGACTTGAGGGAGGAGTATTAATAACTTTCCATCAAAAATTAATTTGATGCCAGGTGGCAGTGGTACACATCTTTAATCTCAGCACTTGTGAGGCAGAAGCAGGAGGATCTCCGAGTTCAAGGCCAGCCTGGTCTACCGAGCGAGTTCCAGTACACAGAGAAACCCTGTCTCAGGTGGTGGTGGTGGTGGTGGTGGGGATTTAAAGAGGGAGATAAGCTTACAGCTTATCAAGGAGCAGCTTAGTCTTTAGAGTCCATCTGGATTCTCCGTGGGAACAACAGAGAATCTTCCCTGACTGGATTAGACTGGAGAAGAAAAACAGACTCAGTGAAAGAAACCCCACGATGATTCCACAAGAACAAAAGCAGCTTCGAAAGTGCCCCGAGACGTTCCACCACACGGGTCCTCGGGTGCTGTGCTACCCTCGGCTCTGCTCATCTCAGAGAAGGAATGCGCTGGCGAGACTGCTGGGACCCAAGATCCCAGGGTGGATTCAGTCAACTTGAAGACAGAAACCCACAAGGGAAATGAACCTTTTATGTAAAGCTAGAAGTGAAGATTAACACCAGCAATTTCTCCAAACCTTGGAAAATGTTTACACCTAAAATTCAGTGACAACGCAATGGTACATTAAATCCCAACAGCTTAGTTGCATGCAGTACTGTTCTATTTACTTGTGACTGCCACATGTCTCCCGGGCACCCCAAATCCCCAAACACAAAACGAGGAGGCACAGGACTAGCACACTATGTCACGTGACACCGTGGTGGAGAAACGCTGCTTGGCACAAGCAGCCAATAAACCTATCCATAAACCAGCTCCAAGCAATCTCCACCACAACTCAAAGGGCGAACAGCAAAGGACAGCACACTCCCAAATGAACACGCTCAAGGACTGTGCACAAACACAGGCCAAAGGAAGGAAGTCAACGGCTAGAAATGTCCATGAGAATACGTGGGAAACCCAGGTTCAGAATTGCCCTATTTTGGGTAACTGTATTCTGCTTTCCAGCAAGAGGAATCTGACACAGATCTGCCATCAGCTGTATACTCTGTTCTCAAAAGAAACAACTGGGCTACAGAGTGGCTAAGAGCACTGACAGAGGACCTAGACTCCATTTCCAGCACACACGTGGCAGTTCACCATTGCCTGTAACTAATTCTAGGGAATACAATACCTTCTTCTGGCCTGTATGGCACCAGGCACACATATGATGTATACACATACATGAATGTAAAACACACACACACACACACACACCCCTAAAAAAGGAAGCAACTATCGCAGGACCACAGTAGAAAACAGCACAGTGAGAACCAGAGCCATGAATGCTGAGACATTCCAGGGTTTTGCAGGCCCTTTCTTAGTGTTAAGTATTCTGCCCACTGCTGGGAAAGGTCAAACATGCCTCATTCTTTCACTGATTTCAACAGCTTAAATGGCCTAAACCATGAGACACATGTCTTCTATTAGAGAATTTTAATTATTAGTGTATCTTTTAATAAATACTCATATATGATGGGACAGAACCAAACTATATGCTACTGAATTATGTAATGAATAATGAAATTTTTGGTATTCATTCAAAAGTGAGGCAAGAGGATAGTTTATCAAGAAAATAAGAAACAACAACAAGCCTAGAGGGAAAAAAAGAAACTAATAAAAATGTTACTTTATGTATTTATTGGTTTTCTTTAGAGGCAAGGTTTCTCTGTGTAGTCCTGGCTGGCCTCAAACTCTGAGATTGGCCTGCCCTCTGCCTCCCAAGGGCTGGGATTAAAAGCACGGACCGCTTCACCCAGTGTATGTTACTTTTGTTTAAGTAACTCTCAACCTATTGGTCATGACTTTGCATGTTGAATGATGCTTTCACAGGGGTTGCCTAGGACCATTGGAAAACATTTACATTATGATTCGTAACAGTAGCAAAATTAGTTATGAAGTAGCAATGAAAATAATTCTATGGTTGGGGATCACAACATGAGGAACTGTATTAAAAGGTCACAGCATTAGGAAGGTGGAGAACCACTGATTTAATAGAGGCCAAACCTATTGAGGCTTTCCTGAAACCTGCCCATGGAGACAACCCTAACAGCTACTGTCCTTTCTGCTGAGCCTCATATTTCTGAAGACAAAGCATTGTCCAGAAGTCTCTTAGTGGAAATGTAGTTTCTCCTGAAACAGAGGTAAGGTAGATCTCTGTGAGTGCAAGACCAGTTAGGGCCACAGTGAGACCCTGTCTCAAAAAACTAATTACAAAAAAATTAAGTAAGAAATCCATTTACAAGACAGGCAGCTGTTTATAGAAATGTACCCAGGGTGTGGGACAGGCAGAAATAAGATGTATAGTAATGGCAGACAAGGCGGGGGAGACCGAGCCCTGTGCTAAGTGTGGCACTGCCCTAAAGAGTGCCATCACTTGAGACAGACCGTGCTGACGTAAACTGTATACACTACAGCCCAACGGGGTTATCAACAATAAGCCATCGTAAGAGACTAAACAGTGTATAAATACTCAATACAGAATGTCAGAGGCTATTAGGAGCTGCCACAAACAAGTCTTTTCTTCCGTGAATTTACACACATATACATACATACTTCCACAAGTTGTCTTTTGATCTCCACATGTGCCCAGGCACATGTGTGCACATGGACATAAACATAACAAAACACAATTTTAAAGCTAAAATGAAAAATAAAATTATGTTTTAGGCACTGGGTGCATTAAGTTCAATAACTGTATCAGAGTCCAACTCCAACAGCCTAGCATTAGGAACACTAATTGCTCTAGCAGAGGACCTGGGTTCAGTTCCCAGCATCCATGCAGGGTGGCTTACAAGACACCTGCAACTCCAGTTCCTGGGGGTTCTGACACTCTCTCTGGTCTCCACAGGCTCCTGCAGGCGCACACACACACAAACAGAAAATAAAGAGCAGATTTTAAAATCTCCCACCAGCACTTGTGGGTTTTTGTTGGAGAAGAGCAAAGCTAGAAAGCATGCCGCCGCCGCCGCCGCCGTCAGAGAGCAGGAGCAGGTGAGCTGAGAGGTGAGCTGAGCACAGGCAAAGGAGGAAGGGGCTTCCACCCCTCGGCTAGTGGTCAGCGTCTGAGAAGTGCCAACCCACACTCTGCCCACATTCAGTGGCTTCCTGACTTCTCTGTGATGGGAATCTGCTTTAAGTCCCAACTTCAGAGTTCTCTGAGGAGCTCACAGCAACCACAAATACCAGCCTTGAGTCATTTCAAGAAACAACAAAGAGGGCAAATTTGGTTTCTTGGCTATTAGTCTGACCCTGAGATAATTATAAAGTTTTACAGCAGGCAGTGGTGGTAAATAGAGCAACATACAAACAACTGAAGTCCAGCAGACAGTGTGGCAAGGCCACTCAAAATGAAAATGGAACCTTGGGCAGGCAGGTCTGCTCCACAGTGGCAACAGAGAACAGGAATGCAGTGTAAAAACACAGGGCCTGGAGTTGCTCCCCTTTCCACTGGCTTATCCATGAGCACTAGACACAGTGTCCTAAAGACACTGGTCCCTGATAATCCCCAATTCAAGTCAAAGGAATGTCCTCCAACATTTCCATAGGGGAGGCTAGTTGCTCTAGAAGGAATGTGGCTCCAAAATTGTGCAACACACACACACACACACACACACACACACACACACACACACACACACACACACACACACGGGATGGGGCTGGTTGGCACCTCTGGCAAGGACCTTGTCTAAACTAGCACGGAGGAAAAGCAGAAGTTTTGTAAGCACAGCTGCTTGCTTCTCAAATACTGTTCCTTCTTTTTTTCCCCTGAGACAGGGTTTAGTCCTGGTTGTCCTGGAACTCACTCTGTTGACCAGGCTGGCCTCGAACTCACAGAGATTCACCTGGCTCTGCCTCCCGAGTGCTGGGATTAAAGGCATGCACCACCACTGCCTGGCCCTGTTCCTTCTTAAAGAAGACAAGTTAACTTAAGAGAATTCAAGTGCTGGGAGAGAGGAAGTCAGGGAGGGCACTGTCAATCTCCACACCACCATCATTACCCATTGGCCACTAGTACTTGCAATATCAATCTTGGAACCCTGAGAACATAAAAAAAACAAAAAACCACCGTGGATACAGCAATCTTCACACCTGACTTATAGCTTAGTGGGTGCCCAGGCAACTCTGCACCCAGCAAAAATATTCATAGACCATAGTCTGTGAGCTGTAGCCAATTTCTGGCAAGGTGAAAAATTGCCTTCCTAAGACCTTAGTTGTAGCTGCCCATTCCTCCACAGGGAGAAAAGTCACATGTGACAGCAGTACTCCCTGCAGGCAAACAGCAAACTGTGGGATGAACACACAGAAGAGCCGTGACATACCCCATGACCACAGAAGGAGTTGCAGGATTACTCTTCAGTTCCTGGACATTTACCACTTGAGGGACATTCTTCAAAGTTGATTCAGTGAGAGTGCTCACAGCTATGTAGACAGGGAAGAGAGAGAACCACATTAATTCCTGTAAAGGATCAAAAGAAATGAACACCCAGGACATGACCTTGGGCAGACAGGAACCTTATAGAAAGGAAATCTACTCAGCAGTGTGGGCAATAGGGTACCTGGCTGACCTGTGTTACCAAGGCCAAGGAATGTACTTCAATGGCATCTAATAAAACATACTGGCATAGAGGAACTATTCCCTGGCCAGCGATCTGCAGCAGAACCCAGATCCCGGCCAGACTGCCGGCTCATCTTGAAAGGGATGGCCACACCCAGAAGATTCACAGCCCTCAGTCAGGGCTGCTGCCATCATTCATCTGTCCTCCTTTTCCCACAGGTTTAGGATGGGCAGGCTCTGTGAAAGTGTGCAAATACAAAAGCTGCCTCAAGAGCAGGTGACACAGTGAGTAAATATGAGAACTGAGCTGAGAAAAGAGTGAGGGAGGAGGTCCAGGGCCTGGAGGACAGAGTGAGGGAAGAGGCCCAGGGCCTGGAGTGCAGAGTGAGGGAAGAAAGAGGTCCAGGCCTGGAGTTCAGAGTGAGGGAAGAGGCCCAGGGCCTGGAATGCAGAGTGAGGGAAGAAAGAGGTTCAGGCCTGGAGTGCAGATTGAGGGAAGAGGCCCAAGGCCTGGAGGACAGAGTGAGGGAAGAGGCCCAAGGCCTGGAGGACAGAGTGAGGGAAGAGGCCCAGGGCCTGGAGTGCAGAGTGAGGGAAGAGGTCCAGGAACCTGGAGGACAGAGTGAAGGAAGAGGCCCAGGGCCTGGAGGGCAGAGTGAGGGAAGAGGCCCAGG
>CABHPR010114028.1:9894-26965 GCA_902168415.1 Peromyscus melanophrys | reverse complement strand
CTCTCTCTCTCTCTCTCTCTCTCTCTCTCTCTCTCTCTCTCTCTCTCTCTCTCTCTCTCTCTCTCTCTCTCTCTGTCTCCACTATGTATCCCTGACTGTCTTGAAACTAAGTGGGTCAGGCTGGTCTTGAACTCACAGAGACCTCTCTACTTCTGTCTTTCGAATGCTGGGCTTAAAGGTCTATGCTAGCACAGCCAGCCAGTATGCACCTGTAACCACTGAACCATCCTGCTGCCCCTCCCACAGGTTCTTAGGTAGGGAATGAGTAACAGAATACTGGAAAGTCAGAGCCATGACTGAGTTTCCCCAGCTCCTGTAACCATTAACACTCACACAGCAAATAAACATAAAACACTCTCAATTGTTTGTATTAAATGAAAGCACAGAGAACAGAGAAAAATTAAATCCACGGGCTATTTAAAAGCCATTTAATGCAATGGCTTCTGCTTCAACTCTTATCAACTAACGTTTCAATGAATAAGCACGGCACACTTCAGCTTGGCAAGCATCTGGTTTTCCACTGCTCTCTAACAGAAGTGTTGATTTACAAGAAAATGCAACAAATGGAGAAACATGTGGCGAGGAGGCACACTCTGGATATAAATAAAGTTACCAGATTTTTTTTTTTTTTGAGGAAAAATGGGGCAGGGGGCTAGCTCCAAATAAAATATTTCTGTAAAAAATGTTTTGATTATTCACTTCCACTCACAATTACACAGTGGTTAAGAGAAGGGGCCTGAAGTTTTGGCCACCTGGTTTGGATTTTGGAACTTCAACAGTCCAGTATGTTCTTTGCGCTAGGTACTCCTAGGTTACCACAGCAGGAACCTGCACATTAAATGATACCAACTGCACTTGCAAGGCAGAGGCAGGGCTGCAGCAGTGCCAGGCCAGCCTGTTCAACACAGCAAGTTCCAAGAACACGAGGGTCGACTCTCGCATGCACACCGATTTCAGAACTTACGCTAAGCTGTCACCCAACTGCAAATGTCTTCTCTGACCATCATTTCTAAAAGCTTCCCCACCGGCTCCCGTGCATCTTTTAACTATTCTCCTAACTTACCACTGCCTACTTATCTGTGTGCTGCTGTATGTACTTGCTTTTCTCAGACTTCCCCTGCAGGAATAGGAATCTTGATTTACTATGTACTCCTGATGCCTAGGGACAATGTACAAATAGGAACCCAAATGTCTGCTGAGTACATAGGTAATAGAGTAAGGGGTAATTTTAAACATTTGATAGCTGTTGGATGTCATTATTTAGGCATTAGTATCCATGGCTTTTCTTTTATTTCTAACAGCTTCCTTCACTATCTCTGCAGGTCTTTATGTCACTCAGGTACTGCACTGATCTACTACTACTTGAAGGGATTCTTTGGTTTCAGTGTTAGCAGTTGCCACGGATATAGATGATTTCATTGAAAAGTCCATCACAGACATATCATTTTTCCTTTTTGAGACAGGATCTCACGTCCTATAGTGACCAGGCTGGCCTCAAACTCACAGCAATCTGCTTCAGCTTCTCAAGCGCTAGGATTCCAGGAGTGTGCCACCCCACAGCTTGCTGAAGGCTGTGCTAGGAACCCCACTCTGCTGATGTGGCAATGAGGCAGTCTCCACCAGCCAGGGCTGTCTCATCTCAGTGTTTGTGTCTGGCCAAGCCACCTCTCCACACAGTGTGAGGAAGGTCTGACAGGTGCAGGATGTTACAGGGTTGGGAAGGAGGGTCTTGAGTGCTTATTGGAAACCTCAGTAATTACACAGTTCATTGGGGACCTTTAAATTCCTTATTTAATTATGACTGAAGTTCTACCTTAGCTACTATTTTTTCTGGTAATAATAATATCCCACAGGCAAACCAGAAAACTATGGAAGTTCTCACAAAAGCAAGCCAGATGTAGCCAATACAGTCCCAGTGCAGTGGAGGTTTACATAGATCCTCAGCAAAACAGGGAAAACAGATATGTGTGCATATAAACACACACAAACACATGTGTACACACATACACAATGTTAGTACAAGATGGCAGAATGCTCTCTCTTAAAAGCATCATTCTTTATTTTGAGACCATGACCTATCAGTTGCTGTCAGGTAAGTTCACTGAGAGATCATGGTGAGTTTCCCCTACTTACCAACACTTGAGAAACCAGTGGCAGTGCTGCTATTCCATAGCCAAAAGGCGTTTGTTCTTATTTTTTGCAAGTCATGTCTGTCCATGAGATTCTGAAATCTAGGACATACAGACATATATTGACATAGTGGTCACCTGGCCGAACTTCACATGCTGAGGAGCTGTTCTATATTCATTAAAAACTGACTCTTCATTTAATAAAGCCCACTTTCTTGAAACTACTGGACCAACAGTTATAAAGCAAACAATATTAATAAACTTTTCTGTGTGTTTGAAAAATGGCACAGGCCTTTCTCGGGAAGTACTTAAATCTTGTCATATTCGCTATTATGAAACTACTTGACTGTGTTGGATTTTTTTTAGCTTCACCTGTCATAGATAAACTGAGAGCATCCAGAACATGTATTTGATGTGTTTAACTCTTGCCCACAAGATATTCAAAGCTGTCTTCAATCCCCAAGCCTCTAATCACGGAGTCTTCCCCATCTCACCAGCATTGACCCCGCCATGGCCTCGCCTATGTACCTCCTTACCAAAGTTAGATGCACACAGAGTCCTATACCATCAAACCATTCCCTCCAGCCCTTGCTTTGTGCTCTCTTGTCCATATTTGTTTCGCCACCCCACCATCCTGAAGCCCAGACTTCCCACGACTGTTCCACACAGATGCACATGGACTGTGTGCCTCTGCTTTGCTTTGGATGGCAAATCCCAAATGAGGCCTACTGTCACCTGACAACCCTGTACTTGGAATACACTTGCTTCACCCATCTCCAAAACTTCTGTCCCAGGCTCTCTCATGCTTCTCCAATGCCAGCTGATGCCTTTGCTTTACACAGTTCACTAACAATACAGAAGACACCAGAGAACCACTCAGTCATCAATCTGCAGTGCAGTATCAGCGCCCTACTCTTAACTCCTGTAGTCTAACTCTGCTGTTATCAAAGTCTAGAAAGTACAATGGGTGCTGCAGAAACAAAAGAACAGAGAAAAAGCCACCCACATCAGACAGAACTGCTGGATTTGTTGGCATTTTTAGCTGGTGATGTTGACAGGCCTAACGCCAGTGTAACAGTGCAGATGGACTTGGTGGGAATAGGTTGAATCAGACTGGGGAGTAACGACGGGAACGGAGTGGCAGCTACAAGAACGTCTTTAATCCACTGTAGATGTCGGCAGCTGAGAACTCGGAGCACAGGTGGAAGGGAGCAGGTGTCTTAGGAGAGCTGTCTCTTTAACACTAGATACAGGAGCATGTGCTCCTACTTCCTGAACTGGAAAAGTTCTCCTCCACGTGTTCGTGTATGCGAATCCCTAGCTGCTAGTTGTTTGGGACAGTTGTGGAATCTTGAGGAAGTGAAGCCTCTCCAGAAGAAGTGGGTCACCAAAAGTGAGCCTGGGGCTTCCTGTCATTCTGTTTCCTGACTGTGGATACAATGTGACCAGCCAGCCTCCTCCCCTGGCCAGCATTCCTTCCCTGTCTATTGCCATGTTTCCCTTGCCATGATGCACTGAATCCCTCCGCAACTATATGCCAAAATGAACGCTTTCTCCCCTTAGGTTGCTTTTGCTAGGCTACTTTGTCACAGCAAAAAGAAAGCAACCAAGATAATGTTTCTTTCTGTATGACATCCTGGGAGGGTGCAGTTGATGATGCAGTTGAGACCAAATGGGTTCTGCAGCACAGGCTGTGCTAACAAAGCAGACACTGAAAAAATACACCCAGTGATTCTTAATATGCATAGAATATTAAGGTCCATATAGACAGTCTGAATTTCTTTTGTTGGTTTTTAAAGTTTTGTCTGTATGGGTGTTTTGCCTGTACTCATGTCTGTGCATCACATATGTGCCTGCCTGGTGCCCACGAAGGCCAGAAGTGGGTGTCAGATCCCCCAGGACTGGATTACACATGGTTGTTATCAATAAATCAATAAATGGGGTCCTCTGGAAGAGCAGGCAGTGCTATTCACTGCTGAGCCCTCTCCAGCCCCAGTCTGATATGTTCTTAAGAGGAGAAGGAGTAATACTATGTTTAGATGCATTTTATTTGCCAAAATTATTTTGAATATTGTATAATGTTACAGGGAATAAATCCCTATGTGATTTCTTTTGGGGGGTTGAGATAGGGTTATCTGTGTAACGGAGACTTGGCTGTCCTAGAATTTGCTTTGTAGACCAGGATGGCCTCGAACTCACAGAGATACACCTGCCTTTGCCTCCCACCATGCCCAGTCCCTATGTGCTTTCTAAACAATAAAGACCGAGTGGTGTAACTTTCAGTATGAGTAGTTAAATAAAAGCACAGCCTCAGTCAAACAACTCTCAAACTTGAATTACCTCAAAGTCCTTCAAATAAGGAGAGTCAAAGAATGATACTGCTGCACATCCCAAAATGAACTGTAAATCTTCCTCCTAGCTCTCCCCAAAGGGACGTGTGACAATTTACTGGGGAAATTGTGCATAGGGACATTGTCTCCGAACAACAACTCCTGGAGATCCTAAACTGCACTGCATTCTCCCAGCTAGATCAGAAGCTTCTGCAAGGCAGGTGCTCGGAGGGCTTGTAGCCAGGTCTAGGTGGTAGTGAAACCAGCTGGTCCCCAAACCCAGCCTGTGGTTACTTCTCCAGGTCCTGACTACATAGACTCAGAGCCTGCCAGACCCAAATAACCATTCTCTAACTTATGAATTAAGGGTTGTTATACTCAGAAAGAGCAGGCAGAAGTGATCAGAACAAGTGTAGCTTACTCAAACAGGAAAGCTAAAGAAATACTGCTCTCTGGGCAGGGTTGCAGATTAGTGTCACTGTAAAGACTTTAGAGTTGGAGATTTAGCTCAGTGGAAAAATAATTCTCTAGCAAGCTCAAGGTCCTGGGTTTAGTCCTCAGCACTGGGAGTGGGAGACGGGGAGATGGAAGGATGGTAAATCCATCTCCATTCAGTCTCCTCTCTGGCCCATGTAGAAGACAGGTGAACCTAAGATAATATGTTATCAAGACCTAAGCTGCTGTTAATTCTACTCACAGCTGCTTTTCTGCATGTGGTTTTCCTCCTGGATCAAATCTGCATACCCTGGCACCCTGCATGTAGCTGCTGACCTATGCTTGTGTTCTCCTCTGAGTTGTTTAGTAAAGAATACGTGGAGCTCTTGCTTCATTCCGTGTCTCCCTCACCACTATTGCACAGTTCCAGCCTTTACGTCACCACCATCTAGTTCAGGGTTATTCAACCTCAACACTGCAGAAGCTTCAAAGCAGAACATCCTTACAGGAAACTGCCCTGTGCCCTTTAGGATAGGAGTTTTACAGGACATCTGCTACTACTCACTAGATGCCAGTAGTTCCCCACTCCTACTTGTAATGACCAAAAATGTCTCCAAACATTAGCAAATATTCCTTGGGAGGTAAAATTTCCTCCAACTGAGAATCACTGATTCCCTTTCCTAAGACATCACACTGGCCATTTGCCATGCCAGTATGCTGACTGGGTCTGGTAAACAGGACATAACTCTAGATACATTGGTAAGAAACATGCCCAAGGGCGGAAGGGCACCCCACAGAAACCCAGGGGCCTGTCTCCAGTCCCTAGAGTCTGGAGGCTGGGCACGTGTAGAAGCATTTCTGCACAGGATGGAGAAGGAAGTGCTGTATCTGCACTTGGGCTGTCTGCTCCAAGCAAGGATTATACATGCTGTGTGAAGATGCGCAATTACGCTGCAGGGAACCCAAAGCCCGCCAGTCTCGAAAGGGGCCAGAAGAGCAGCACTCTGTGACAGGCCTGGGCTGTCATCAAGAAGCCCTGGTCCTGATCTTGAAGGCTGGATGGGGCTTCAAGCAAATGTTGGTAGCAGACAGAAGGCCTCTGTGAGCCTTTGCAGGCTCCTCCAGTGAAGGGAAGCACAGACCTGCAGGCTTTGGAGCAAAGGGCCACTCTCTTTGGTTCTCGTTGGCAAACAAGCACTGAGGTGTGAGCCACAACCTTCCCAAATGCAACCCCGAATGCCACAATCCAGAATGTTTCAATCCTAAAAGATCAATATTCCTAAAGTCTAAACTCTCAAAATATCAAAATCCTGAAATGTAATTCTGGAAAAGAGTATTTTTTTTTCCTTTGAAAGACATTTATTTACAATGAAAGATGACCTATCTGAGAAGCATTTTTAAAAGACTACACTGGGCTGGGGAGAGAGCTCAGTGCATAAGGTGTTAGCAGTCAAGTACTGGAGCTGTGAGTTCAGATCCCCAGGCAGCCATAAGAGAAAGCCAAGCGTGACTATGTGCATCTGTAATCCCAGTACCAGGAAGTAGAGACAGGCAGTTCCCAAGGACTCGCTGGCCAGCCAGTCTGGTGAGTGCCAGTTTCAGTGAGAAACTCTGTCTCAAAAGATTTGGTGGGGAACGATAGAGGAGGATAGCAACTTCAACCTCTGACCTCCACATGCACATGCAAGGGCATGGAAACATGTGAGTGCATGAATGTGTGCATAAACACACACAGCGTTCGCAGACCACTCTGTACAATCAAAAGGCACACGCATTTTGAGTACATACTCTAGTATAGTAGTGACAGTTATATGAGCATAATAGTTGTGAGTAGATGAATCTTATTCATAAAATAGTGTATAAACATACCACACCACTGGGAATTGTGTGGACGAGTTTTATAACTAGATCTATTTGAAACACTGTGACAAACAGACTGTCTTTTGACGAGAACCAATAAAACCTGCAATGGGCCCAAGGCATCTAGATCTCCAAATATTTCTCTTTCACAAAAGCACTCGTACAAAAAGGACGCCTCTCATTTGCTGAGGAAGTTCCCATGCTTTCAGTACACACAATGCCTGCACACAAAGTCCACATTATAAAACTGTACTTTCAAGATGTTAAATCTGCAAAACAAAAGTATTAGAAAAAGACCAATTAGAATTCTACAAACAACTTCACAGGATTTACACGTCCCGCACTGGAAATGATGTAAGATGAAATACACACCACTGCAAACTGTAAAAACACCATGCCAACAACTTAGGACAGTGGGGCAAAAGCACCCACGAGAAAGTCAAAGCCAAAGAAACCCTGACACACAAAGCATGTGACAGCTGACTACACACTGCGTAGACGACAGCCAAGCAATAGCTGATGCTCACCATCATTAACTGCACCCTCAAGTTCTACATTTGATGGACAGCAGCTCCGTCCAGGAGCCTGGCCTTCCTACACAGCACAGCTCTTTTGAAACAGTTCTGTTATTCTACAGATGATGGCCTCAGCACTGCCAAGGAAACATCCTACCTTCTACGTCACACTTGTAGCCTGAATAGTGGAAAATGTATCCCATGTGGACTCAGTTGGGTACAGATCACAAATTTAATGAAACAATACTGGTCACCAAACAGTACTGCTGTGTGTATTCTTATCCTACCTGCCTGAAATCATTTTCTAATCAGTAAAAAACTGTTAGCCTCTTCAAAGTATATATAGCTTTAATTCATTTAATTCATTAAGAGCTCTTACAGACATATAAACTGAGCCAGGTTCATTCAGCCCATAACACTGCACCTTTCTTGCATATACCAAAATCACACACACACACAAAAACCCTCTTCCCTAGAATTTTTATTTCTACTTATTTTATTGATAGGACTCCCCAATAGGAAATGCAGTTTGGGGGATTTCAGCTTTTAGAATTTCAACACTCAGCATTTTAGTCTTTGAGGACCATACTTTGGGGTTTTTAGACTGTAGAAACGTCATTATCTCAATGATGGCAATCTGGAATGTGTCTTTCATTTATGACTGGCAGTTCCTGGTTGCTACTAGAGAACAGTAGAGACTGATCAGCTGACCACAGACCACCCAGGCACTATTCATTGTAGGCTTCCCATTGAGACCCTGGGCTCATCTGATTACCCAGACAAAGCTGGGCATCTACAGCAATGTTTTGTGTCAAATGGACATGGTATGTATTAGGGCTTGAGCAGGTTCTGAAGGCACAAGATGCCCTGACCTCCTGCCATTTTGTATTGTTCCTTATTGGGTCAAAATTCGCACCTACAGCTCCACAGGGAAGTTCTCTATGAGCAAATGATAACATAAGAAGAAATTTAAGCCTTGTTTATAGCTGGTTTCAGGCACTATATTAATACCTCCCCCCCCCCCCCAAACACAGACAGGTGGGGCATTGCAGTCACACACTAAGAGGAACCATGGAGGCAAAATTACCCAGGCAGCCTTACGCTTGCTTGGTTGTTTTTCCTACAAACAAACAGAATGTGAAGTACAAATCCACAGGGATTCAAAGACTGGTACTAATGGCTTTGTTGAACAACCTCAGACTTAGAAGTAAAATGATTTTAAATTTATGAAGAGCAAGTAAATGAATAAATGTCCACAAATGAGCACAGCATGTGGATATAACTCTCCCATCTGCATCAGTCTTCAAAAATGATTCACACCCAGTATATCAGTCACCGTCTTCCCCTAGCCAGCCATTCTTAATCAGTGGTCCATAAACAAAGCAGCCCAGTTAACAGAGATGAAGGTTGTGTGGGCCTAGCAACACAGACTAACATTCACCAAAGCTGATCTGTCGACTGCAGAGAACAATACTGGGCTGCGTACATGGGGTGGGGCTGGGGATATAGTGTTAGTGAGTTACCTGTTGGCACTCTAATCATTATTGGGCTGCGACAAACTTTTATCTGTTCTCACCATTCTTACAGAATAGACATTTTCTATAGATAAGGACTTATCTTCTCTTTCCACAGTGTTATTACAAATCCTCCACTGGAAGACACAGTGTAAAGTAAGCTTTCACTACTACAGCATTGCTGTTAAGCATGAAATGTGTTTTGCAGCAGACGAAGCATGAAAATGAGCTCATGTTTGGAGAAATCACCAGTCTCACTACATTCCCCAATCTGTAACTCTGATGCAGCTGGCTTGATAGAATACTGGAATGGCCTCCTGAAGATTCTGTTACAACGCCAGCTTGGTGACAAAACCTTGCAGAGCTGCAATAACATCTCCAGGATGCAAAATGTACTCCAAATCTGTAACCGAAACAGGATGCCATGTGTCCTGTAGCCAGTATCCACAGACAAGAACTAAGGCATAGCATCAGGGGCCGCTCCTGTAATGATTACCCTCACAGATCACTACAGCTTTGGGCTGTTACAGCTGGGACAAGGAGGGATGCTTCTATCAGGTGTCATAGTAACGGCCCATTGAGTTACAGCTGAGATTTCTCTGCGAAGGGAATTAACAGGCCAAGAAGGTTACTGCACTAGCTGGAGTGACTGTTCCTGACTGTCAAGGGGAAACTGCTATCGTGGACGGCTTACTGTAAGGTGGAGCACTTCTGACATGAAGGAGCTCCTCCAGGGCCCTCTTCCTGCTCTCAAGTCCTGAGCTAAGTGAATGGAAAATGATAACAAGCCAAGACAAGCCTGACTTCTGATGGCACAGACCCCTGAGGAATGAGTTTACTCACTTTCCCAGGCATGCAGCTACAATCAGTTGTCTATCTGCTGAGACCAAAGGAAATAAATACATTCTTAGGAGAAGGTCTGCGTCTGTATTTCTATGTATTTCTTATACATTCTATGAATGTATCTGGATATTAATAGCTAATTCTTTTCTTTCTTTTTTATCATCCAAAATAAAGTATTCACATTAGCACAAAAAGGACAGAGTGATTGAAGAGCAAACTGAACATCACCCAAAGATGGATGAAGGATTTCTTATCTTCTTTTGAGGGAAGAATTAGAATGTCTTTTGTTATTTAGGATTGTAGCATCATGGCAGGTAAAAGAATAATCTTGCTGTTGTCTTTATTTGCAAGTTAAAACCAGTTTAGAGCAATGTAGAGACATTCCATACTTTCAAAGAATGGCTACATTGACAAGGGGTAGGCTGTTGTAGTTTCTAGTGTGTTGACTGAGCAAAGCTAGAACTCTGTTTTCTAGAATTCCCTCTTCCCTGGGTCCTGGGTTAGAATTGGCCACAGGAGAAACTTGCACGAGATTTGGAAGGCAGAAATGAAAACAGTGGCATTTGTATGTGCTAAAGGTCAGTGCAGAGGCAGACACAGCTGATGTGCAGGCTTGCCGTACAGGCACGGAGCAAATGGCCAGGTCGCACAGTGCCCCCAGCTCCCTCTCATCACCTACCTCAGTGATACAAAAAACACTGGGCAGACCCATGCTCCATTGTGTCCCTGCAGATCCCATTTGTACTTACTCTCCCTCACATCGTTCATATCTCCTTTCTGACCCATGGCCCTGTGGACATTAGCCATCTAATCCCTGACTGGGAAGCAGCAACTATATATAGAATGTTTAACTACCTTCCACAGCAATGGATATACAATCCTACAGTGAAAACCTTACTCTATATTACTCACAAGACACTCCCACTTCCCTAAATTCTGAATTCTAATGCATTAATATATGTTAAACTCCCATGTGTTTACTTTGAGAAGATAGCTAAATATGGGAGATATATATCTATATTATATCTAAACATATATATATATATATATATATATATATATATATATATGCATGTTTTGTTTTTGAGACAGTCTTTCTACATAGCCCTGGCTGTCCTAGAACTCACTACGCCGTCCAGGTGGGATTATATTTCTAATTTAAGTCACCAGTATGCTATTATATAAGCTTGACTAAGATGAAATGAATCTTTCCTAGCTAAAAAATTCTTTAGGCATTATTTTTAGAAAATAGAGGAGAAATATCTTGCCTTAAGAAGCAAGACACATACTAAATACAAATAAACAGTTTCTTAAAACAGCCCCCAAGCCTTGCTCACCAAGCTATTACCAATAATTCCTACTGGGTAAAAATGTAAACATGATGATTCAGCGAGCATAGCAGGAGAAAACACCAGACTCTAGCACACACGTGACACTATCCAAATCAGCTTCAACCTGTAGGTCCCGTCTTTCTTTACATCAGAATCCAGTGAAATGAATGAAGTCTCAGGAGGGTTTCTACAAGCGTGTTTGAAGCCGTGATCAATCCAACTACATTTGCACACAGCCCCAAGAACATGATCTATATGAAGAACACGGAAAGAACAGCAAGTGTGGAGAGAACACAGATCTGGGGCGGAGGGAAGGTGTTCTCATCAGCAACTGTGAATTTCTTCACCTTGGTTCTGGTTCTTTGGTTCCTGTATCGAGTATTTACTATTGCAAAGTATGTTATATGAGCCTAATGAACCACATCCAGGCGGATGTGTCTTGTCCTCAGAGAAATCACACACCTTATAGACGGATCTGATGGTAATAAATAGGTGTTTGCTCTATAGAGTGTGGGCTCTTAAACATCACATAACACCACAGGCATACCCATCCTCACCCAAGACATCCTTGTCACTTGACAACTCTCTCCCTCTGTAGAGAGCTTGAATTCCCTGCTCCAGCCACCTGCAGACAGCTGAACTTCCACTTTGGCTCTCTTATATTCAAATGGAAGCATCAGCAAACCAGAAAGTTACAGTTCACATTATAAATTTAATGCTTTTTTGGTATCAAAAGTAATATAAACTCAAGATGCAAAACATGAAATTAAAAAACACAGATGAAGATCGTGTATAATCCAGTAACACAGAGAGAATAGTGAAATGCAGTCCCATTTTCCAGCCTTCATCTCGGTGGAGGAACTGTAATGCAGTCGGCAGCAGCTAGCAGCTTACAGTTTCTAGAAGATGCCAAGCACTGTCCAAAGAACAGTGTATGTGCTCAGTCACAGTTCACAATACCCCAGGAGGCAGGTTCTCTGGTTCCCTGTAAGCCTGTGGCATAAAAAATGGCTTCACCATGTTACAGCTCACAAAAGGCAGAGCTGGGATCCAAACCCGGGTTTGGCTTTTACAGACCAAGCAACTCCAGAAAGCCATTCACTCTGGTCCTACACACACCCGCCTACAGGCAGACAGACACCAGGGATCACAGAGAGCAGCTAAGGTGAGTTTTCATTTTAGAGGCTCTCCTCTCCCAGCTACTCCCCTACTCACCAAACCACTCCTCTGGGAGGCCTTCACTCACCACAGCCTGCCAGGAGAAGTGGAGTTTATACAACTGAGTCTCCAGAGGATAAATGAACACATCGCCTAAATTAATTCTAAAAATATGGTGTCAAATTCCTTTGCAAACTTCCTAGTGCTTTTATTCCCACAAGCAACAAAGTGTTACAGTGGATTCACATCAGACACTGTAAAGTGTTTTTTCTTTAAATTATTACATTTGATTAACACTACGGCAGTCAAACTTTATTCTATGACCTTCAATTCAGTTACATTAATTAAATCTAGCAAATCCAGTAATTATTCTCTAAGTTACTAGTTACGTCAACTTAAATATGAACATCATGTTTTTAATGACCGGGAATTTTAGTTGGTGACTTGAACTACGTACGTGAACGCAGTGAGAGAGGTCTCTATAGAGCATGCCTTGAGAGTTCACAAAAACGACCAGCACTTTAAGAGTAAGTATTGTATCTAGGACTGTTGAGACGGCACAGCAGGTAAAGGCACCTGCTGCCCAGCCTGACACCCGAGTGTAACCGCCAGGACCCAAATGGTGGAAAGAATCAACTCCCACAAATTGTTCTCTGACCTCCATGTATGTGCTGGAACACATGTAGTGCTGCAATGCTTCCCCAAACTTCTTGATTTTAGGGAAGAGAGGCCATGCTCAATAGGCGCTTGGGGGGTTGAGGGGATGAAGATGACTAAGAGGAGACAGCAAAGGAGAGGATGCACTGATCCATCAGACATCAAGCACAGTATGTCACTAATGTCCCAGTGAGACCCTTGGCCGAGACTGGCCAACAGGCAGAGGGCAGACGCAGAAGGCCTAGCTAAGGTGGCTTGGAGAAGCCCACCTACAGTGGTCAAGGCTCTGTCACAGACACTGGCACTTCGCCAAGTCTGCTTCCTAGTGTGTCAAAATTCCCAGTATGTCAAGGGTATCTGTAAACATGATGCTAAAAGCTCTCCATGGATCATGACAAAGCAGCCTGCTGGACTGAAGTCTGGGGTGTTCGTAAAGCACAGAGGTTCCAAGTCTGCAAGTCTACTCAAGCTAACCTTTGCCTTAACCTCTCCCAGGGTTGTGGTGGCCCCTGGATTAGTTCTTGCTAAGGTATATGAGGCCCCTCTACTGTCCGCCCAGTCCCCTCCTTCCCTCCAGTGTGACTTCCACAGAGCAGCTTGGCACGAGAGTCCTCCGTCCATCTCCAGCAGCCTTTGTTTCCTGCTCTCCTCAGTCAGATGACAGGGCACTGTAACTTTCTGCTGCACTTGTTTGCCTCTGGGTCCCGCTCCCTCTGGGCTCTGAGTCCCTCCAGAGCAGGGTTCCGGTTTCACTGCTTTTGTCTCCCAACCGCTTTCACTTATGATGAGGGAACAGAAAAGGAAGAAAAGAAAACCTCTTTCAGGCAGTGAAAGCTGCTCCTCTGACCCCAGGAGGAAGGCAGCCATGCTAACCCCGTCACCATACCCTTTACCAGCAGGTCATGAAGATTTTGGACAGTGCCTAGGCTTGTTTACTCCTTAAACTAAATTGATCAGATGGCTGGAACAGCATCAGCCTAGAAGCAAGGGCACTGCGTGGCCTCTCACATTGTTCAGGGTGTTTCTGGTTTTCAGTTCCCTGTCATGTCTAGTCTCATAATGGCTCAGCACTTCACGCTGGGAAAAGGGAGGGAAGAACGGGGATTCTTCCTTAGCTGCTTCCACCTCATAGCTCCAGGTGCCTCATCCACCTCCCATTTACCTCCGAAGCAGACAGTCCCTGCTATTTTCTATTGCTGCCACTGCTCATGAAAACAGTCGTCATTTTTGCCACTCTCTGAAGCCACGAACCGTAAGCCTCCAATGAAAGAAGGCGCTTGTGTAATCACCGTCGTCACATACATCAGTAGACACCCACAGCAGGAGGTTTGGGGAAAAGCATTCTTAATCTAAAAAACTCTTGAGAACACCTGATGGTGTTGAGAGAGATTAGGGAATGTGAGTTATAAAACCTGCCCCTTATAAACTCATTCTATTGATAATAAATGAAAGTAGACTTTGGTTCATTAAATCATGAAGAATATAGAAAATACTAATTTAGGAAATATACAGAAGCAATGTTTGTGTGAAGCCCCACTTCAATTAGGAAGAAAGCATTTGATTACAGGCAAGTCTAGAGCAAGGCTAAACTCTGGTAACAGTCACAGCCTCACCTCTAAACCAGAGCCCCAGGATCACTGTCTAGAGAAACCAACAAAGACTTACAGACTTAGGAAATACTTTACAGATTATGCACACTAGAAAACAGAACAATCAAATGAAAAGTCGAAGACTAGGAAGGTACTGATCTCTAATAGTGCGAGCTTTGCTGTGGTTAGCAAACAACGGTGACAGTACCCAATGAAAAAGGTTCTCGGTGTGAAATCTGGCTTAGGAACATGATACAGAAAACCGAAGGACAGAAAGCTGGAAGCACACTTTACAGTAATACCTGATTTCAATGAGAAAGCACCTCATAGACGTGGATTTAATTACATTCATTTCATTATGCTATTCAGATTTTAATCCATCTGTGAATTTGTGAAAATGTCTATGAAAGTTCTGCTAGCAAACTTCTCTCCTCCTTGATGACAAGTGGCAATTTTTGAAAGCCAGTCATTTATAAAAAATATAACTACAACAAATGGTTTCCAAAAATCAATTATGATTTTAGAAATGACATACCACCCCCTCCAAGGTTCCAGGAAGATCGAGGATGAGGAAACAAAGACTCTAAGAACCAGAAGATGTGGAGAAGGACTGTGAAATACCATGTTCTAGACACAGCCATTGCAATCATTGCAACTGGGGTTACCTGTGCTGGGCCTATACAAGGCTGGCCCTGTCAACGGTCAGTTACGGGCAGAGGATGGGCTCGCTAGGCCCTCCCCTTCTCTGCTGAACTATTGGCCGATTCTGGAAGAGGGGGAGGTCACTGTCTTCAGTTGTGTATCCACTGCGGAGCCCAGAAGCTCTGGTGTAGAGCTCTAAACCCAGGGTTCATACACAGTCCTACTTAAGACTCAGTGAGTCGCCACAGAAAGACATGAGTGTGGGAAAGTGTTCTGTAGGGAGATGAGTTGACAGGGGTGGGAGGGAGACTAGAGAGAGCAGGAAGAGAGAGTAATTAGAATGCATTATATACATGTAGGAGACTGTCAAAGAGCAAATTTAATTAATCTAAAAACTTTGAAGTGAAAGACTTGAAAACAAAAATTGCAGACCTTTTTAAGTCTGCAGGTAGAAGAGTCTCACAAATGACACACTTTCAGGTTCATAAAATTACATAAAGATTTTCCAAAAACTTCATTTCAGGCTTCTTTCTCCTGGGGGGGAAAGGAAACACATACTTTTAAGGCATTGTGAAACTGGAAGAGAAACATCCAAAGGCAAAAACAGAAAACAAACAAACATTTCAAAAAGAAAGACAGACAGACAGACCAGCAGAAAGTGACCACAAAAGACAGAACTGCCCTGGGGTCAAATTCTAAGCCTTGGACCCACCGCAAAGCTTAGAGCTGAAGCCATGGCTCCCTGCCTCCCTGACTGGACCAGCGTCCCAGGCCAACAGATCTCACCGGAGCAGAAACCTCCCTCTCCCTCCCCGCTGCCCCCACGTAGGAAGTCATTCTCTAACGCCAAGTTTCACACACATAAAACTAGGTAAACAGAAATTTGCTATCAAAAGAGAAGAAAAAAACACCCACAAACCAGAAACAAAAACACCACATGACAGATATTCACGGGAACAAACAGTAAATTAAACATCCAGGAGCATCAGATGGCAGGATTTCCAGAAACAGAACGTAAATGCCTACATATTGAATGTTAAAGAAAATGAAATCACAAAGAAGCAAGGATGAGGAGGCTAGTCAAAGACAGATGACTGCAAGGAGAGTCTAGACCTTCAGAGATGACAGCGGGAACTAGGAAACTCAGAGTGGGCAGATGCCGAAAGGGAGGACTGAGATGACAGCGGGAACAAGGAAACTCAGAGTGGGCAGATGCCGAAAGGGAGGACTGCGATGTGGGTCAGTGCTCCAACTAGACCAGGCACTGCTGCTGGGCTGGGACGCTGACAGCGGCACACTATAAATGTCACTGTGAAACCAATGAAACACACAGGAAGAGAGCAACAGACAGCAAGACAGACAGACAAGCCTGGCAGAACATTTAAAGCAGCATCAGGACCAAACACCTCAATAAAAGACAAAGCTCCAACTAGATACTGTCAATGAGTCCTGCTTTACATTTAAGGACACCTGCAGGCTGAAAGTCAAAGGATAGAAAAAGATACTCCATTTAAGCAGTAACCAAAAGAGAGCAGGGGTGGCCAGATTTATATCAGATAAGATAGAATCTTAGAAATTGCCATAAAAGACAAAGAAGGACATAACGACAGAACAATAAAATAAAGACGACACAACAATTACAAAATATGTGTGCTCAACATCAGAAGATCTGGATGTATGAAACAAACATTGACAGCAACGCAACAGTAACGGATTTCAATACTCCACATGCAGTAATGGATACAACATCCAGACAGAAGATCAATAAAGAAATGAGGACCTGAACAACGTCACAGACCAAAAGCACCCCATGCTGATATGGTGGGACACATCTATAATCCTAACACTTGGGAGGCTGAGGCTGGAGGCTTGCAAGTTTGAGAGCATCCTGGGCTACATGGTGGGACACTGTTTCAAAAAACCAACAAGAAAAAAAAGGAAAACATTCCATATACCCAAGAGCAGCACAATATACACTCTTCTCAAGTACACACACAACAGTTTCCATGATAGGTTACATTACACACACACACACACACACACACACACACACACACACACACACACA
>CABHPR010114027.1:1885-20197 GCA_902168415.1 Peromyscus melanophrys | reverse complement strand
CACAGATCAGGTTATCTCCCCTCTGTCAGTACATTTCTGATGTCTGTGTTCCTCTTTATCATCACAGGCCCTCTTCCCACTTTTTCTGGGTGTCTGAGCAGAGGTCCTTTTTAAAGTACTCATTGTAGCTAGTATCTGCTAGTGTCAGTCTTATACTTCTCTAGGTCCTGTGGGCTGAGGGTGGCAGTTAACTCAGATTCAGAAACCTACCTTAGTTTCATTTCCTGTGTTGTGATAATTCACCCTGAGAAAAGTAACTTAAAGGATAAAGGGTTTGTTTGGCTCATAGTTCCAGGATACAGCCCATTGTTGTGGGGAAGTCAAGGCATAGGATCTTGAAGTAGCTAGTCACATCACAGCAGACACACAGCCTACTGTGGACTATATTGTAGAGCCATTGTACCTGACATAAACTTGAGCGTGATGGCACAACTAGGTTTTAAAATAATCTTTTGCAATAAGCAGTGACTGTTATCTGAGATTTATGGAGTTACTTTTTTTGTAGGAGGCTCAGAGTCTTTGTGTGAATTCAGTCACAAAATATTCATGGTAAATCAAGAAGTCTGTTAATGGCCGAGAACTGTTTGGTTAATGTTTCTTCTGACAACTCATAGATCAGATCAAAGGTTATGGCAAGTGGAATTTGACTTGTTAAAAATTTCTTTGGTGTAACATTAATGAAATGTTTTTCAAGGCTGCTCAGGGTTCAATCCAATGTGCTTGCACCCTTGCTCTTTCAAGGCTTCATTGCATCCTCGATTCTCTCTCTCTCTCTCTCTCTCTCTCTCTCTCTCTCTCTCTCTCTGTCTCTCTCTCTCCCTCTCTCTCTTTCTCTCAGCCATCTCACATGAAACAGTTACTGATAGTTGTGACCCAACCTGCTGTGCTCAAAGAATTGAGGGATCCAGATGGTCCAGGACTGCAGGTTAAGTACATTCACAGGTGAATGAGACTCTGAGTTTGGAAATGGGTGAAGATTTTCCCATTTAAGAAGCAGTAATATGTGCAGTTGCTGAAACTCTTGTCAAAAGGAAATGGAGATAAGTGAAAGAAAAACAGCTTAGCAAGCTTTTAGCACCAATTAAGTGGCTTTGCTATTTGTTTCAGGCAACTCTTCATGATCAATTAGAATGGTGGTGTCAAAGTATTGAGAGCATTGAGGAAAGTTCACCAAAAAGGAGAAGCTAAACTATTAGTGATTTGGTCTTTACTTATATTAATCTCCAAGGCTTTGGGGCTGCGGCAGAATGAAGAGTCAGAGAAGGCTCCTTCAGTAGTGGAAAAGGGAAGTAAGAATAAGAATATTTTGGCTAGGAATTGTCAGAGGAGAGTCTAGATTCAGGGAAAAATAAAAATGTTGTATTGTAATAAGATGAAGGTGTGGCGGCTCAAGACACTGGGGATGAATCTCCTCTTCCGTCCTTAGATGAAACAGATTTGGGTGAATTGCATTGAATTAATAAATGTAAATTGGTGAGAGATGTGCATGTTAATCTCTTACCACAGGGAAACCTCATAAATGGCCTAGTTTGGCCAGATTCTAAACAATATGAGCCACTTATATCCTGTCAGCAATTGAAAAACTCATCAACAATGCCAATCAGGGGAACAAAGACTCACTATTGGATATTAAATGCATGCTACTTTTAGTAGTGCTGGTTTACTTTTGGCTCAGAATAAACATCTTACATTAGCTCCACAAATTACTTGTTGTAAAATAGCCACTGGGGTGTATGTTCCTCTTCCCTCAGGGACAGGGGAGATAATTTTTGGAAGGGGTAGATTAATAGGTCAAGGATTTATAGTACACACAGGAATTATAGATGAAGATTACAAGGGAAAAATTAAAATTATGGCTTATGTAAAAAGAACTATGCAAAAAGCATGTAGTGATAGAATTGATCATTTATTATTACTCCCATATTAAAAGGTAATGCAACTCCAACCTGTAGGACAGGAGGCTGTAGAAGTATTGGAATGAAGGTCTTCAGGCAAAGTGCTATCAATGATGAGAGGCCAAAGTTGAAATGCCAAGTAAATGGCATTGATAAAATCACAGGCTATACAGGTTGTCCAGCAGTAGGACAAAGCAGGAACTGGCTACCCAAATTTGGAGTAGGTCCACTGCCAGAATACCAACCTTTAAAGTGTTTAACTAGTAAGCCTGTTTGGGTGGAGAATTGGCCCCTAACTAAAGAAAAAATTGCAGGTACTTGAGATAAAGGACAGTGAGATGCTAAACATATTGAGGAAACTACTAATCTTGGAATTTTCCTGAATTTGTAACGAAACAGAAATCTGGAAAATGGAGAGTATTAACTGATTTAAGAGCTGAAAATAAAGTGATTCATCGTATGGGATCTTCACAGCCTGCAATTCCTTTATCTTCTTTATCACATAAAGATTGGCCTATTATAGCTACTGATTTATATGAATTCTTTACTCTCCCTTTACAAGAACAAGATAGAGATTTGCTTTTACAATGCCTACTTATAATTATGCCAAACCTTTAAAGACTTCTCAGTGAAAAAATCTTTTCCAAGCCTTAGGTTGAATGGATTCATTGCAGATGTATCATTTGGGGTTGGGCACCATACAGTCAATTACTGTCTGCATTTTGGTGAGTTGTGGCACTTTGTGATAGTCTCCATACATTGCAAAAAGATGCTTTTTGATGAGGGTGAGAACTATATTTATCTGTGTGTAAAAGACAGGTATTAAGAAAACAGCTTGAAGAAACAGAGATCCACAACCAAGAACCAGGCTGAGCTCTGGGTGTCCAGTTGAAGAGAGGGAAGAGGGATTATATGAGCAAGGGGGTCAAGATCATGATGGGGAAATCTACAGAGACAACTGAAACTAGCTCATAGGAATTAATAAATTTTAGACCATGCTACGGAATCATCATGGTATCAGACTAGATCTTCTGCATATGGCAGACAGTTGTGTAGCAGGGTCTGTTTGAAGGGACACTGACAGTGTGATCAGAATCTATCCCTGGTGCATGAGCAGGCTTTCTGGTTCCCATTACCTATGGTCGGACACATTGCTCACCCTTGAGGCATGGGGGAGGGGCTTGTTCCTGCATCAAATGAATGCAATATGCTTTGCTGTCCCCCCATGGGAGAATTTACATTTTTGGAGGAGGGGATGAGCGGTGGGTCGGGGGGTAGGCAGGATTGGGGAGCAGGAGGGGAGATGAGAAGGGGATCTCTGGTATGTAAAATGAATAAAATTTTTTCAATTAAAAAAAGAAAGAAAAAAACGAGAGTTTACTGGATTCTGAAACTGACAGTAGCAGGTTTACCTCTTGGATCTATGCCTTCTTCAGGAATAAGATTTTGCTTATGTGTACATTGCCAGACATGCCTTCCCTCTTATTGAGTGTGCCTTAAGTCCAATTAGACAGCCCTTGAAAGCTCCAAGATGAAAATTCCACTATTGAACCATCGTGGATGTCTTGCCAGTTAATTTACTGTTCTAATTCACAGACATCACACCTGGATAAGGCGGGTGATTGCTCTTCTCCCTTGGCGGCTTTTCACTTTATGAAAGATATTCTTCATAGAAGAGGTTCCAGGTCAATTTCAGTGCAATTCCTCCAATTTCTGGGTCTGAAAGTGTGTTATGGTTTCTGTAACAGAGTTGCTTATTCAAGTTCTGTGAGCAATTCAATCAAAGGTAATAATACTTGGTATTGTTTTGGAGGTTGCTTGGAGTACTCTGAACAACTTGAGAGGAGATTTCTCATGCATGTCTCTGGGGTTTTCTTCTATAGTCCATAGCACTGGGGGGGAGTATTACCATTATAAATTGCATAACATCTTTAAAATACATGTTAATACATACATATTATATATGACTTCAGATAAATAAGAGATAAGATGCCTCCCTATTTTTTTTCAAACATCCTTGGTAGTATTTATCCCTCCTTCCTCTCTGTCACTGTCTGTTGCCCTCTGTGACTACTTATTAGTTAAAGGCCCCTACATTTATTCTGTTTCTCCCTTTGTAGCACCTACATGTTATTCCAGTATCTAGAGTTACTTCCCCAATTGGTTCTGTTTTCCTTTCTTAGTTTTGCAATTTCTCTGGGTTATAAATGCACATCTATAAATTCAAAGACTGAAAGCACAAATAACAGGGAACATTTGTATTTATGTGGCTGGGTTACCTCACTCATATAATACTTTTTAGTTCCACCCATTTACTGAAAATTTTCATGAGTTCATTTTTCTCCGCAGCTGAGTAGAATTCTATTGTATGTACCTACTACATTTTAATTAGTTATTCATTAGTTGAAGAACATTTAATTTGTTTCCTTTGCTTAGCCATTTTTGAATACAGAAGTAATGAACATGGCTAAGGAAGAATATGTGTATTAAGATATAACGTTTTTTGGTCATATGCAAAGGTGTAGTGTGGCTGGGCCATGTAATAAACTTTCCACACTCTTTTCCAGAGTGGCAACTCCAGTTTGCAATCACACTCAGAGTGAGTGAGGGTTCCCTTTCCCCCAAATATTCAATAACGTTTATTTTCACCAGTATTTTTGTTGCTTGTTTTCTTGATAATAGACATTCAGGCTGGAGTAAGATGAAATCTCAAAGTAATTTTAATTTTAATTTTATTAATTTTAATGATGTTGACCAATTTAAAAGACATTTCTTAGCTGTTTTAATTTCTTTTCTTGAGAACTTTGAGTCAGAGATATTGCCCAGTTTTCAATATAGCCTAGTTTTTAAACAAATCATTTCTATTTCCTGATACCTTTGTACTTTAAAAAAAATTGTTACATATATTTTACTTATTTTTTCAAGTAATATATTTTATCTTAACTTTTCCAAACCACAACACCTTCCTGATCCTACCATCCTTCCTAACCACTGAACTTTATTCCCTCTTCTAAAGTGAAAAGCAAAAATAAAAATACAAACAAAACACTAACCAAACAAAAAATGAAATCCTTTTCCCCCACTAAATAAACCTGGAGTTTGTTTTTGTGTTTGCCAACTGCTTCTGGGTACGAGGGCTACACTGGACTATGGTTGATACCTGCAGTGACACTTCATTGGAGAAAACTGATTTTCCCTTTCCTAAAAGGTATATATTGCATCTAGCTTCCTAGTTAGGAGAGAAACTTTGATTTCACCTCCCTTTATGTGTGCTGAAACTTTGGATTGAACTTGTGCAAATCCTATGCATTCTATTGGTCTCAATGAGTTCACACACGTACAGACCCTCTTATGTCTGGAATTCTCTGTTCCTTTAAGTCATCCAAAACTTGTAGCTCCTATGATTGATCCTTCTCCTGTTCTTCATAGATTTCAGAGACATGGGTAGATGTGTTTTATAAAAACATCCTGTTTTGGGGTGAGTTCTTCATGTTTCTCAATGAACACACATTGTCCAGTTGTGAGTCTCTCTGTTAATTACTATCTACTGCAAAAACAGATGTTTTTCTGACAGTTGAGCAATGCACTGATCTATGGGCTTAGCAATATGTCATCAGGATTTAGTTTATTGCAATGTTCATTTAGCAGAATAATAATAATAAATTTTTTGCCATGAGTCTATGACTTACGTGGAATCAGGTTCTTGGTGTCACTTATGGGTTCTAACTGACGGAGTTGAATTTAAACCCAATTAAATAGTTGTTGATCACCCCCATAACATTTCTGCTATTATTGCACCAATATTTCTTGAAGGTAGGTCACTCTGGTAGATCACAAGTTTTGTAGATGTGTGAGGCTAATACCTTGTCTTCTTCTCTTGCAGTGTGTACAGTACTTTCCAGCACTATTACTATTAATGTTACAACTTAATTCAAAGCATTTCTCTTAGTCTATGTTTTGCCATGTGGCTTCCTGGCGTTACCTGTTCTCTCACATCTTGCTTCTCCTGGTGGTAGCTCTCAGCTTTTGACATGACTCCACCCTTCTTCATCTCCACCTTCAGTTTTAATGTGCTGCCTCTTCTGATTCTGACTCTCCATTGGTCAAACAGCTTTATCCACAAATGAAAGCAAGACATATTTACAGCGTGCAGAAAGACATCTCTCAGCATGCGTCCTTCTTTATCATCATATGCACTCTTCCCTCTTTCACTGGGTGTCTGAGCTGAGTTCCTTTTTGAAATTCTCATGCAGGATGGCATCCTGCAGCAGCAGTCTTATATTCCTCTGGGTCCTGTGGGCTGAGAAATTAACTCAGATCAAGAAAACTACCTTAGTTTGATTTCCTGTGCTGTGATAATACACCAAGAAAAAAGGAACCTAAAGGAGTAAGGCTCTACTTGGCATGTGGTTCCAGGATGCAGCCCATCATTGTGAGGAAGGCATCGGACCTTGAAGTAGCTAGTCACATTGCAGCAGACACACAGGCTGGTATGGGAAATATGTAAGAGCCATTGCACCTGGCATGAACTTGAGAGTGATGGCACACCAAGGCTTTGAAATAAATTTTTGCAGTAAGCAGTGATTGTTATCTGAGATTTATACAGTTTCTTTTTCTGTAGGAGCTTCACAGTCTTTGCATGAATTCAGTTACCAGACATTCATGGCAAACCAGGAAGTCTTGTAATGGCTAAGAATAGCTTGTGTAACGTGTTCCTCCTACAACTCCTAGATCAGATCAAAGGTTACGGTATGTGGAATTTGACCTGTTAAAAATACCTTTTGGGTAACAATTAATGAAATGTTTTTTCAAGGCTTTTCAGGGTTCAATCCAGTGTGATTCCGCTTGCTCTCTCAAGGCTTCATGGCATTCTGGAGTGTCTCTCTCTTTTTTTGGATAACTCACATGAAACAGTTAGTCACATTTGGTACCCAACCTGTTGTGCTCAAAGAAATGAAGGGTCTAGATGCTCCAGGAATGCAGGTTAAGTATATGCATAGGTAACTGACACTCCATGTTTGGGAAGAAACATGAGGAATTCTCCATTTCAGAAGCAGCAATAAGTACAGTTGCTAAAATTCTTGTCAAAAGGACATGGAGTGAAAGTGAAAGAAAAACAGCTTACTGAGCTTTTATTACTAAATAAGTGGCTATTTTGCTGGATATTAGGATGGTTCCACCTGCTTGCTGCTTAAGGCCATTTTATGGAAAGACTTTTCCCAGCCTTTTATTCTTAGGTAGTGTCTATCTTTGAATTTGAGTTGTGTTTCTTGTATGCAGCAGAAAGATGGGTCCTGCTTTCATATCCATTCTGTTAGCCTATGTGTTTTTATAGGTGAATTATTCCATTGATATTAAGGGATATTAATGACCAGTGATTGTTCATTCCTGTTATTTTTTGGTGGTAGTGTGTGTGTACTTCTCTTCTTTGGGGTTTACTGCTGTGGTGTTATCTATTGCCTGTTCTTTCGATGGTGTATCTGACTTCCTTATGTTGTAATTTTCCTTCTAGTGTTTTCTGTAGGGCTAGGTTCATGGATAAGTTTTGTTTAAATCTGTCTTTGTCTTGGAATGTCTTGTTCATTCCATCTATGATGATTAAAAGTTTTGCTGGGTATATTAATCTAGGCTGGCATCCATGGTCTCTTAGCATCTGCATTATATCTATCCAGATCCTTCTGGCTTTCAAAGTCTCCATTGAGAATTCGGGTGCTATTCTGATGGGTTTGCCTTTATAATTCACTTGGCCTTTTTCCTTTGCTGCTCTTAAAATTCTTTCTTCATTCTGTACATTTAGTTGTTTAATTATTATGTGGTAGGGGACTTTTTTGGGGGGTCTAGTCTGTTTGGTGTTCTATAGGCTTCTTGTATCTTCATAGGCATTTCCTTCTTTAAGTTGGGAAAGTTTTCTTCTATGATCTTGTTGAATATATTTTCTGTGCCTTTGAGTTGGTATTCTTCTCCTTCCTCTATCCATATTATTCATATGTTGGTCTTTTCATAATGTCCCAGTTTTCTTGGACATTTTGTGTTATAAATTTTTTGGCATTGGTATTTTCTTTGACTGACAAATCCATTTCCTCTATTGTATCCTCTACACCAGACATCCTCTCTTCCATCTCTTGTATTCTGATGGTTATGCTTGCATCTGTGTTTCCTGTTCATTTACTCAGATTTTCTATTTCCAGCATTCCCTCTGTTTGTGTCTTCTTCAATGTTTCTGTTTCCCATTTCAGGTCTTAAACTGTTTCCCTCACCTATTTCATTGCTTTTTCATGGTTTTCTTTAAGGGATTTATTGTTTTCTTGTGCTTTATTTGTCTTTTCCCCTAGTTTTTCATAGAGTTTTTCCCATTTTTTGTTTGACTTTTCATTTTCTTTATTGATTTCCTCCACTTTTTTGTTTATCTTTTCCTCAATTTCAGTTTTGAAAATTTTCTTTAAAGGCCTCTAGCATCTTCATGATGCTATTTTAAAGGTTGCTTTCTTCTGCTTCTTCCACTTTGTGATGTTCAGGTCTTGCTGTTGGAGGAGGGCTAGGTTCTGGTGATGCTGTACTGCTCTGTATGATGTTGTATGTACTTCTGCCTTGACATCTGCCCATCTCCTCATGATTCGTTCTTGGTCTTATCAGGGCTCTTGGTCCTGTCAGAGCTAACAGACTTGGCATTTCAGGAAGCCTCTCTTGGACCAATGAGAGGTGGCAGATTCTACTTCTCAGAAAGCCACTCTTGGTCTAATCAGGGCTGGCAGATACCCTGTCTCCTGAGTTTACTGTTGGTCCAATGATAGCTCTTTGTCCAATGAGAGCTCTCTGTTTCTCTGGGTGGGATGAGGGCTCTCTGGGCTAGATTGGAGCTCTCTGGGCCTGATGAGAGCTCTCTGGGCCCAATGGGAGCCCTCTGGGCCAGATTGGAGCTCTGGGACAGATGGGAGCTGGGGGCTGGTCTCTAGGTCTCAGGAAGTAGAGAGGGTCTGGGGCGGATGGGTGTGGGGGCAGGGCGTCTAGATTGCAGGGTCCTCTGGAGGGTCTTGGAGAAGGGGAACCTTCCAGAGGGAGCCCTACCTGCTGGCCAGGCAACTGGGACCAAGTTGGGCAAGTCTTCCCCGGGATGGCTGGGGTCCGGGGATGGGAACTAGGGGCAGGCTTCCTTGGGTATGACCCTAGTCACTCACCATATGGATGATATTTTATCAGCTGTTTCTGATGCAAATGCCTTAGAAAGAATGTTTAATGAAGCATAAAGCATTTTACTTTGTTGGAGATTACAGATTACACTTGAGAAGACACAGAGAGGGAATTCTATAAACTATATATATATAATTTAAAGTAAGTCAACAGAAATATTCAACCCCAAACGGTTCAGGTCAGAAGACATCAATTGCAAAGTCTTAATGATTTTCAAATATTATTGTGAGATATTAATTGAGTATGACTCAATATTGGATTGACTACTCAAGAATTAAGTAATTTATTTCAAACTTTGCATGGTAATTCAGTTTTAAAGAGTCTGTAGGATTTAGCAGCTGAAGCAAGTGGGAAAAAGATTACAAAAGGCATGTCTGGATCAATTAAGTCCTAAGCTTGAATATATTTCAGTTATTTTACCTTGTACCAATTCACCTACTAGACTTATTATGCAAATAGAGGATAGTATTTTAGAATGGACTTTTTTTTAGCTCCCAAACATAAAAAAAAATTAAAAGTTTATATAGAAAAGTTGGTTCATGTGTCTCTGTGAGCAATTATAAGACCTGGTTAGTTGTTTATGAGGCCCTTGTTCTTGACCTCTTGGACTCCTATAATCCTTCCTCCCCCTCTTCTTCAGCATTGCCAGAGCCCAAGCTATTGTTTGACTGTTGGTCAAGAGTGTTTCTCTTGCTCTATATCCTTGACAGCATGAGCTGTCATTTGTGTTATTGGTCTTATGGAATATCAAAGTAGTTTTGACTTGTATTTCCCTCTTAGCTAAGAATGTTGAACATTTCTTTGTTTCTCAGCCATTTGAGGTTCCTGGACTAGGGATTCTCTTTTTATATCTGTACCCTATTTTTAATTGGATTATTGGTTTTTTGATATCTATATCCATGAGTTCTTTATGCATTTTGGATTTTGAGCCTGTATCAGATGTGCATTTAGCAAAGTATTTTCCTCTTCTGTGGACTGCAACTTTGTCTGAATGGCAGTGTCCTTTGCCTTACAGAAGTTTTTCAGTTTCATAAGGTTCCGTTTATTAATGGTTGATCCTAGTGCCTGTGCTATTGGTTTTCTGTACTGAAAGGCTTCTCCTGTTAGAAAGAGTTCAGAGCTATTCCCTCTCTATAGTCTGTCAGGTTCAGTGTATCTAGTTTTATGTTGAGGTGTTTAATTCATTTAGAATTGGGTTTTGTGCAGAGTAATAATTATGGATCTATGTATATTCTTCTATATCCAGACATCAGGTTGGACCAGCAACATTTATTGAAGGTACAGTTTTTGTTCCAATGTGAATTTCTAGCTTTTTTATTTAAAAAAAAATCAGGTGTTGATAGGTGTGTGTATTTTTATCTGGGTCTTTTATTTGATTCCAATGATCAACCTGTCTTTTTTTTGTCAAGCCTTCTTGATCATGGTGAAAGATCTTTTTGATGTGTTCCTGGATTTGTTGGCATGTATTTTGCTGATTATTTGTGTATCTAAGTTCATAAAGGAAATTTATATGTCATTTTCTTTCTTTGTTGTGTCTTTTTGTGGTTGTATTTATGAGTAACAGTAGCTTTTTACAGCAAACTGGGCAACGTCCCTCTTGTGTTTATTCTGCCCTAAAACAAACTTGTCCTGTGCTTTTTTTTTTCATTGGGGGATTAAAAAAAGACTGCTTCTATTTCACTGAGGTTATAGGTCTGATTAAATTGTTTATCTGATCATGACTTAACTTTAGTAAATTTTACCTGTTGAGAAAATTAATCGTTTCTCTTAGGGCTTCCAATTTGATGGAATACAGGATTTTAAAGTATGTCCTTATGATTCTCTGGATGTTCTCAATGTCTGTTGTTATGTTCCCTTGCTTATTTCTGATTTTGTTAAATTAGGTTTCCTCTGTCTGCCTTTTCCTTAATGTACATAAATGCTTGTTTATCTTGTTGATTTTCTCAAAGAACTTGCTCTTTTTTTCATTGATTTTTTTGTATTGTTCCATTTGTTTCTGTTTTATTAATTTCAGCCCTGAGTTGGTTTATTTCTTGCCATCTTCTATACTAGGGAGTACTTGCTTCTTTTCTTCTAGAGTTTGTAAATGTGCTGTTAAGTTGCTAATATGAGATCTCTCCATTTTTATTAATTTTTGTGTAGGCACGTAGTGCTATGAACTTGCCTCTTAAAACTGCCTTCTTCGTTGTGTCTCATAAGTTTGAATGTGCTGTGCGTTCATTTTCATTGAATTCTACAAAGTCTTTATTTTCTTTCCTTATTGCTGTCTTGGCACTTTTTTCATTCACTAGAGAGTTGTTCAGTTTCCATGAATTTGTAAGCCTTCTATTGTTTTTGTTGCTGTTTATGTCTGCTTTTAATCCATGGTGATCTAATAAGATGCAGAGTGTTATTCTAATTTTCTTGTATCTCCTGACTGCCTTGGTGTCCAAGTATGAAGATAATTTTGAAGAAAGTTCCAAGAGATGCAAAGAAGGTATATTCTTTTGTATTTTGGTGAAATAGTTTGCAAATATATGATAGTACCATTTGGATTATTATGTCAGTTGTTGCAGAATATTTTTTTAACTATATAAAGATATGTTCCAGTTGTTTAACTATGTAAATATGTGTTGCATTTTATATGTTGTGGAATATATGTTTACCTATGTAAAGTTGTGTTTCTGTTTTACCTTGCCTGTCAAAGGTACTTGATTGGTCTAATAAAAAGTTGAACGGCCAATAGCAAGGGAGGATGTTTATGCAGAACTTCTGGGAAGAGAGCTTAAATAGGAGAAGGAATTTGAGCTTGAGAAACAAAAAAAGAAAGAAAGAAAATGCGACAGAGCGAAACAGAGGGAGAGAGGAAGACACCAAGGGTCAGTCAACTGACAGACATGGCTGAGGCAGGAGAGCAGGATGTTCAGAATAAAAAACCAGGTAAAAATTCCCAAGGCAAAACATACATGAATAGAAACAGCTTAAATTAAATTATGAGTTAGTGTGACAATCATAAGATAAAGGCCTAGTTTTCATAATTAATAAGAAGTATCCATGTCTTTCTTTGGGTTCTGTTTGGTGGAGCAAATAAAAGACCAGCTACATTTGGCACCCAAAGTGGGCCCCAAATTTCCACGTAGGGTCTGAGAAAGATGAAAAATGGATACAGCTCCTTTAAGAAGTGGTGCTGTGAAGCAGAGCACTTGAGCAGGTGGCATACTAAGTAGAAACAGCAAGCTAAGTAAAATGCCTGGCACAATTTGGGCACCCACTTAAAGGAGCTGGGGCAGACAACTCCACCTCTCAGTTAAACTGTGCTCCTCAGTAAAGGCACCTCTCTGCCATGCCCGTGGCCTTAAGGCTGGGCTCTCTCAGATTTGAGGAGAGGTTAGAGCCAACCACTAGAGCCCCATAACAGATGACATCATTGCCATTTAACAGTTTGAGGTTTGAATCATGCAGCCAGAGAACACTACAGGTAACAGTAAAACAGGGCAGCCAAAAAAAAAAAAAAAAAACTTTAAATAGGTTACAAGGTGCTTAGGTGCTTAACAAAGAAAGAAAAATGCCATAGGGGAAAAAACAGTCATTGGGAAAAAATAAACAGTTTAAAAATAAAATCTTTAAAGATAGAATAAAGTAATCTGAAAAGAATAAGCCACATAAAGATGGGAAGTATGAAGGGAGTCTTGATCTTTTGTGGTGCTTTGTTGCCTTTAATTTTTTGAATGCTGATGAGCAAAAGACAGATGTTGAGACACATGGGATTGTAGAAGGAACTGCTGAATTAAATCATGCTTAGATACTTTAGGGATGTCTTAATTTTAATATAGAATTCAGAAAATGTGTTGCATTGCGGTAGAGTTCATGCTTTTGTTCCCACAAGAAGTGAAAGTCGGTAGGGTCCTACAAATTTAATAAAGACCAGATTTGACTGGTCGAGACACCCTGAAAATCTTGGCTACAGACATAAAGAAATAAATCAAGAAAAACTACAAGACAAGTGATATATGTACTGATACTTTGACATGGGAACAGGTCTCAGAATGGAGGAGGCATGACAAATCTTCTTGGTTACAGAGTCCTCATGACTTATTATTACATGCCATCCTTTCATATGGCATGGATAGAGGTTTGGTTTTACAGTCAAAATAAACTTATGAAGTTTACAGTTGACTTTTACCTGCTTGAGCATAAGCACATAAATCATCTTTTGTAACCTTTTGTTCAATGCACAGTTCATATTTGTGTTAATGCAGATACGTATGTTATCTTTGAAAGTTTGTGTGTTCTCAGAGCAAGGGAACCAGACACCAAAGAAAATGGGTAGCACAGGTGATCCAGCCTTTCAGAGTGCCTCTGTTGTGGGTTCACCAGAATTCTGCATCCAGAACAACTTCAAGGCTTCTAGCTGAGATGATCCAGCCTCACAAACTCTTCTAGCCAGGACTTCAGATAAATCTTGCACTTTCCTATTTTACAGAGACTGGACAACAAACATTGCAGCTAGCTTTCTTAGGCCTTGACCACTATCTTAATTTCCAAGGGTCCCCTTGGAATGCCATCACTGGTAGACAACAGGAAGCAGTATAGAGAAAACAACACATATTCTCAAGAGGTAGGATGAATTTTTTTGTAGCATGAATCTTAAAAGTTCTTATTAATAAAATCAAACCCGGGGCCAGTTATTGGGGTGAAATGCTGGATGGTCAGAGAGACAGAACAAGCCACAACTAACCTCACCTGGCCAACTTCTCGGGTGGTCTTGTTTCCTCAGACTGGAAGCTTCTGTGTCCTCATCCTAATGGCTCTCAGCTGAACTGCTGCTCGAAACCCTGAAGCTTAACCAGCTAAAAGCTGGTTCCAGGTCCTCATGCCTTATATATCTCTCTGCCTTCTACCATCACTCCCTGGGATTAAAGGTTCACTCCCTGGGATTAAAGGCGTGAGTCACCATGCTTGGCTGTATCCTTGAACACGTGGATTTCTGTCTCTGGAATGCTAGGATTAAAGGCGTATGCTACCACTGCCTATCCTCTATGTTTAATATTGTGGCTGTCCCATTCTCTGATCCCAGGTAAGTTTATTAGGGTGCACAATATTTTGGGGAACACAATACCGCCACAATTCAGTGGGTGCCAGGGACCAGCCTAAGCAGATTTGGGAGTATGAAGGATGGGTTGCCTGGAAGGCGTAGTAACGACTCAGAGACAGTGCTCGTGAAAGCTGACAGGTCACTTCAGGCTTCTGCAGTTGCTTAGTAGCTTCTGCTACAGCTTCTGCTTTTGCCTTGGTAAACTCAATCTTTTATTTTCATGAGCAAGGAGAAACAGAAAGAAAAAGTGAAATCACCCAATACGGAGTGTTCTCTTGATTCCAAAGGTTATACTTAGAAAATCACCAATATACTCTTCATCAACTTAATTACAAACAAAAACTATCTCACGCTTAACACCAAAGCAAGCATAATCTATTTTTTATTATTAATGATTATACAATCTTCTGAGCACTTGACCCAGAGTCAAGCAATATGCAATTTTGTGAAAAAGGTAAAAGTAAGAACAGTGGTTATTGTTCCAGACAGTCATTTCCTTCTCACACAACCTGCTCCAACCTCAAGACCTCTGTAGCTGCCCAAGTTCCTTCTCAGCCCTCTGCAAACACCAAGCCCCATGACTGGTGGGCCACAATGACTTCAGACAAGAAATCTGCCCCTGTACATCAGCAACTTTTCTCCTTCTTATCCCAACAGTTCCAAGGAAGACCTGATCCAGTTTTCAGAACTTCAGTCAAGGGAAGCTCACCTTTCCTGGCAGCTCTTTTCCATCTAGGAACCCAAAATAAACTTGCAGCAATCACTCCAACCATTGCCACTTTGTCTCCACACTCCTTCAGGAGGAATCAAAATATCTGGATTAAATTTGCTATCTCCCTTTCTTGGTGGAGGCCACCATTTTCCTTCTATTCTAGGTTCACACACTACTCATTTGTCATTCCATCTATATGTTACTTCATCCACAGTTTTCAGCCAATACATCCTAGGGTCTCAAGTTTTGCACAATGTCCTTTGAATATCATCAGAAACAGAATTATTCATCATGGCTAATTTGAGTTCAGTGCACTGATGCACATCACACCATGTGCTACAGTTGTTGACCACACATTGGGTACAGTTTATCCAAGCCTAAAAAGCTTCCCCAGGCTGCAAGTTCTTTCCCATGACCTGCATAACTGCCTTAACCCCAGTCTGGGTGATCATCTCTGTATAATTTCCTGTGAATTTTACTTCACTCCTTTCCTGTGTCACAGAAATCACCATTAATCTAGGAACATAGAACATGAAGATCAGATAGAAGAAAAAGACTGGCATCACAAGAAGTAATCATATGGGGGAGAATGTTACATGTGCACAACCTAAAGCATGACCTCGGGACACGTAGACATTTCTGCCTTGGCCCTCTAGAGGCATGCTAAGCAGGAGATCTGGAGGGGAATGCCCAGAGGGTTGATGTCCACAATCTTGGGTCCCTCATCTCCAATCTCTGCTGGCAGCACATCAGGCATCTTGTATGCTGTCCCTGGCAAATGGGTTATGAATGTTTGTCATCATTTAGTGAGGATATGGGAATATAGGATAACAAGACAACTTTTCATCTCAAATATGTTACATTGATATAGACTTTTGTATATTGATACAAATTTAAGTTTATTTTTGCAATATTGTGCATATGTTTCCACTCTTGTTTGAGGTGTTGTACCTATGCAGATCATTTAAATATGTAATGTGTAGTTCTAGTCCTTAAAAGCTACTATTACACACTGTTAAGGATAATTATGAAGTGCAGGTTATAGTTAGACATCTATAACAATCAAACTTGTAGTTATCTTAGTTATGTCTTTCAAGGTTAAGCAGATATATTTTAGATAGACAGGTGATTTTGAAATGCTTCAGAGAGCTACAGAATATGACATTTAAGATGTTTAATAACCTAAGGCTTTCCATGACACTGAGACACATCTGCTCCTACCTGCATCAATCTACATCATAAAAGGATTACGGGCATCAAAGAACCTCCATATGGAGTTTGCTTTCATTGGAGCAAATATAGCCATTTGGACAAGAAACTTCCCTTGCCTTCACTGCTGAGAGTATGTTATACAAACTGGACAATCAGAGCACAAAGGAAAAAGACTAGCAAACTTTGCCAAGACAAGGTTGGACAGTCCTTTAAATTTTCTCCTTCACAGAAAAGGCTGTCAGATATTCTAAGCCTCTAGGTTGAAGATGGATACCCCAAATTTGCAGGAGAAACTTGAATGACTCTTGGGTGATTGTCTAGACAGCCAGATGTCTTTGTCATTTATATAGTTTTAGGAGTTGCTTGCTCTGCACTTCCTATTTACTCAAGTAATATTATTTTCTTCTCAGGACTCTGAAGGAGTTGAAGTTGAGACAGTCACAGGTATAATTTTCCTTGTGACCAAATTCAAAAAAGAAACTCACCAAAAAGTTATAAATTGTATAAAGTTGGAGAGGTATAAAATCATATATTCTTTATAAAAGAAAATATTTTGAAGTTTAAAAAGAAGGTTTTATTTTGGTAATACAAGATGGGATAGGAAGTAAGTTAGGTACAGACTTTGGATTCACTACGATAGGATAGATAATGGAGAATTTTCTCTGAATATGCCAAATGCAAATACATTGGATATTTCAAACATAATTCTTACTTGCTAATTGTTCTTTTTTTTTTTTTTTGGTTTTTTGAGACAGGGTTTCCCTGTGTAGCTTTGTGCCTTTCCTGGATCTTGCTCTGTAGACCAGGCTGGCCTTGAACTCACAAAGATCCTCCTGCCTCTGCCTCCTGAGTGCTGGAATTAAAGGCGTGCGCCACCACCACCCGGCCTTTTTTTTTTTTCTTTTTTCTTTTTTCTTTCTTTTTTTTTTTTTTTTTTGTCGGAGCTGAGGACCGAACCCAGGGCCTTGCACTTGCTAGGCAAGCGCTCTACCACTGAGCTAAATCCCCAACCCTGCTAATTGTTCTTATTGTATATAGTTTTACTATGTTAAAATTAAACCTTTTCTTTTTATTTAGACAAAAGGAGGAAATGTTGCAAAATATTTGTTTATATATGCATAATGTGTTGCATTTGTTTAACTATATAAAGATGTGTTGCATTTGTTTAATTATGTAAAAATGTGTTGCTATTTTACCTTGCCTACCTAAGGCATGTGATTGGGCTAATAAAAAGCTGACCAACCAAGAGTGAGGGACAAGATATAGGCAGGACTTCCAGTCAGAGAAAGTAAATAGGAGGAGGAATTTTGTTCAAGGAAGAAAAAGAAAGAAAGAAAATGAGACAGAGGGAGGGAGAGAGGGAGATGCCAGGGGAAGCCAGATAGACACAGAGGATGCAGAAAAGCAAAACATATGAAATGTAAGAAAGGTTAAAAAAACACCCTGATGAAAAATGTGAATGAATAGAAACAGGTGAAATGATGATATAACAGCTAGTGGGAAAAGCATATGCTAAAGGCTGATGTTTGATAATCAATAAGAAATCTTTGTGTCTTTATTTGGGAGCTGTTTGACAGTCCAAAGAAAAACCTAACTACAGTCAGTTTCCTTGAACATTTCTGTTTATTTTTGGTCTAGATGACCTGCCTATTGGTGAGGGATAGGTTCTGAAGTCTCCCACTATCAGTGTGTAATTGTCAATATGTGATTTAAGCTCTAGTGGTGTTTATTTTATAATCTTTGGTTTCTTTGTGTTTGGTGTATAGTCATGCTGTCTGTTGAGATCAGAATCACTCAAGTTTTCAGTGTGGCTGACAAAGGATCACAAGAGAATATCAGAAGTACTGGAGCTATGACTAACATGAGTCATTGGTTTTTGAAGAACAGTTTGGATATGTGACAATATAGGGATTGATGTCTATGAACACTGAATACTGTATTAACCAATCCTCTAGTAGTGGTATTTCTTCAAACAACACAAATATAAAACCATCTCTGTTTACATCATATGGACAGAATGGTCAGAGGTTAAGAGAACATGCTGAAGTTCCTGAAGACCTGGTATCATGTCCAGCATCCATGTTGACTGGCTCACAACCCTATTTATCTAGCACCAGGAGGATCTGGCTCCCACTTCCTGCTTTCCTAGGAAGTGAGCATGTGCATACAGAAAGAGAGAGAGAGAGAGAGAGAGAGAGAGAGAGAGAGAGAGAGAGAGAGAGAGAGAGAGA
>CABHPR010114023.1:0-12177 GCA_902168415.1 Peromyscus melanophrys | reverse complement strand
AAAATGTGTAGAGAATTCAGAGTCCATTCTTTAAAAAAGGTTAGCGACCACATAGAGGACTTCCGGAAACGGTTAAGAAGTCAATTAGGATCCACACAAGAAAGATACAGATGGATGAGAGAATCAGTAATTTATTTATTTTTATTTATTTATTTATTTATTTATTCATTCATTTATTTATTTATTTATTTATTTGTTTGTTTTTTCGAGACAGGGTTTCTCTGTGTAGCTTTGCACCTTTCCTGGAGCTCACTTGGTAGCCCAGGCTGGCCTCGAACTCACAGAGATCTGCCTGGCTCTGCCTCCCGAGTGCTGGGATTAAAGGCGTGCGCCACCACCGCCCGGCCAACAAAACATTCTTATAATTAACTTCTAGAACAAAAAAACTGGATTCTAAATGGAATCCATCTTAACCTATTCATTTAATCTCAGAAAATTGAAAACAGCAATGAAGCTTCTTACCTCTTTTGTAGTGCCTGCTCTTCCAGGTTCATGATCCACACAAAAGGGGCCAGTTTTCCATGCTTCTGTGTCTCCACAGTCACAGAACCCTCCTCCAGTAGAAGTATGCATCTAAAACATTAAAAAAAAAAAAAGTTTTTCATGGTGCCAAACTTTATTGTAAAGCAATGAAAAGTAAGAAGTTTGATTCAAATAATAAATATTCACTAACACTTCAATCTTAGTTGTATTTAATGTAAAAGAATCAGGATAGAACAAAAATCACTTTAGTTAATTACCTAAGAAATACCAACTACCTGAATATTTCAGCATAACAAAAATGGACCTTCTAAATGTATAAGCTTTTGACATATAATTCCACACTTTAAAAATAATATTTTTTATTAAGTGTGAACTAATGGAGAACTAAAATAAAAAAAAATCTTTATAATCTAGAATGCATGAGTATGAATTTTCCTTTTTTATTACATAGACCTTTAAAAATCAATATGATACATAGTAATTAAGAAATTTTAATACAGTATATTCATTTACATTAATTTCCTACAGCAACTATAATCTTTTTCCTTTGAGTGTTCCTAGGGAAAAAAAACCTAAACTATACTAACTCAGGTAGAGGATAACAATGTGATCTAGACTTTTTCCTTAGAACTTCCCCTTCAAACACACAATAAGGAAGCACAGACCACCTGTGAGCCACGCTTTCAGCAGCTAAAATTACAGAAGGCTTTCTTAGCTTAAAATCCACACACACACTGCAAGCCAGATTTTACTCAGGCTGCAGTCTATTAACCCTGTACTAGAACTCGAGCTTCATTCATCTAAGAGACCTTTTGGGAAACTTGAGCAGATGAAGGTTGTAGATTCTAAAATAGTTAACTGCAGAGCTAAGAACAAATCACAGGAGGGAATTTGGTTAGAGGAATGGAAACACTGTATTGTCTGAGCTTCAGAAAGTCTACAACCGCAAAAGAGAAGTGAAAGCCAACGCAGCAAGAGAATCAACCATTTTATGGGTAACAGGAAGGACTCGCAGGACACTGAGACTAAAGCTGGACAGATTGACACATGCTTGTTATCAGTCTCAGTATACAGAAAGTTCCTGAATAACCTGCACTACGTGAGACACTGCTCTTGGGGGGAACCCAAAACAAAACAAACAAACCAAAGTACCTGATCTAGATAAAAAGCCAAGAAAGAAAAAAGTAAGATATAAGTTGTAATAATGAGGCAACCAATGGGGAAAAAAAGTAACAAGAAATAAGACTTATATGTGAAATTTCATGAGATTTGCTAACAGTACCAAAATATGTATCTTTTTTAAATGTGTATTTTATATAAAAGCAAATATAAGTAGAATAGGTAACACTGCAAAAGCAAAGCACAAAATCTAGGAACAAAAATTTAGTCCCAGCACTCAGGAAGCAGGCAGATCTCTGAATTTGAGGCTAGACTGGTTTCTACAGTAAGTTCCAGGCCAACCAAGGATATATAGTGAGACTGTGTCTCAAAAAAAAATAAAATAAAATCAAGAATAAAGTTTTAGCCGGGCGTTGGTGGCGCACGCCTTTAATCCCAGCACTCGGGAGGCAGAGGCAGGCGGATCTCTGTAAGTTCGAGGCCAGCCTGGGCTACCAAGTGAGCTCCAGGAAAGGCGCAAAGCTACGCAGAGAAACCCTGTCTTGAAAAACCAAAAAAAAAAAAAAAAAAAAAAAAAGAATAAAGTTTTAAAAAGTCAATGAAATAAATGACAGCATAAAGTTTAAAAGACAGAAAAATCTGCCAGCCTGGTCTACAGAGCAAGCTCCAGGACAGCCAGGGCTACCCAGGGAAACAAACAAACAAACAAGACAGAAAAATCTTTAGCCATCCATTATGATCCAGAATCCTACTCTTACCAGTGAGCAATGAAAACTTGTATCTATGTAAAGACTTGTACTTCAATATAATAAAATAAATGATATATAATAATATCAAAGCAGCTTTATTCAAAAGCTGGAAGCAGGAGCTAGAGAAATTGCTCAACAGTTAAGAGCACTTAGCTGCTCCTGCAAGAGTGGGGTTCAAATCCCAGCACCCACATGGCAGCTCACACCCATCAGTAACTCTAGTTCTAGCATCCACTCCTGGCCCCCAAAAACACCAGACATGCAGACAGTGTATGTGTATACACGCAGTCAACACACTCACACACATAAAATAAAAAACTGGAAACATTCCAAGTGCCCTCCAACTAGTGACTGAATAAATGAACCAGCACATGAATACAATGGCACACTACTAACTGCTGATCCTTGATTTCAATTATGCACATGAAAGAAGCCAGAAAGAAAGACTACACACTACATGATTTTACTTATATAAGATTTTGAAAAGGCAAAGAAAGCAGATCAGTAGATGCCAGGAGCTAGGGCACCACACAACTTTTTCTATGTACATTTCTAGCTTACTACTAGCAAGTATTACTAATGTAATCACACAAATGTATGTTTACCAAATTTCACAAAACAGGACACTTAAAAGAGTAGATGTTAGTTTATATAATATACATATCAATAAGCCTGACTAGACACTTGAAAAAAAATTAAGGCATGGTGATGCTTGCTTTTAATCCCAGCACTCAGGGAGACAGAGGCAGGCAGATCTCTATGAGTTCAAGGCCGCTCTGGTCTACATAGTGAGTTCCAAGCCATCCAAGGTTACATAGTGAGACTCAGTCTCAAAAATAAAATAATTAAAAAATTAAAATACAAGCATATTCAAAAAATGTTTCTAAAGTATGTAACACAGCAATAGGAAAGGCAAAAGAAAATGAAAAAGGATAGACATAAATAATACATAAAAGAAACAAGGGCTAGGGTAGTAACTCAAATGTCAAGGTATTGACCTAATATCCATGAAGCACAGGGTTCAAACCCCACAACCAAAAAAAAAAAAAAAAAAGAAAGAAAGAAAGAAAAGACAACAATGAAAAAGACACCTGCACAGTTAAACTATAAAAAAAAATGTTTACAGAAAGGCAAATTAGAATAATGAGATTATTTAATGATTGATAATAAATTAAAAGACTAATTAAATAAAGTTTGGAGACAGTTGTAAGAATATTTCCGCATCTCTTTTGTTGTTTTGAGACAGGGTTTTCTATATAGTCCAGTGAGGCCTTGAGTTCTTAATCCTGCCTCAGCCTCCCTGGTGCTAGAATTACAGATATGTGCCACCATGCCCAGCTCTGATACTCTTTTTGTTTTAATTTCTTTTTAGATTTATTATTTCATGTGTGAGGGTGTTTTGCCTACATGTATGTTTATGTGCCTGAGGAGGTCAGAAGATGGCATCAGATCCCCTAGGACTGGAGTTACAGATGGTTGTGAGCTTCCAGGTGTTGGGAAATGAACCTAGACCCTCCTGTAAGAGCAGCCAGTGCTCTTAACACTGAGCAATAGCTCCAGTCTTGACCCATATCCTTTTAATGAGTGTATAAATTGGCACAGCAACACAATAAAAAGACCTGACCTAATTCTATCAAAATGCTGTGCAAACAATCTGGTTTATCAATAGATGTACAGATAATCAAAATGTACTGCATAGTAGAATATTATCCAAACTTAAAAAGGAAGGAAATTCTGATATATGCTATGTTTGAACCCTGAGAGCATTATGCTAAGTCAAGCCAGTTACAAAAGACAAACACTGCCTGATTTCATTAATATGAGGTACTTACAGAAGTCACATTCACAGAGACAGAAAGTAGGATAACGGCTACTAGGGGGAAAGCAAGGAATGGGAAACCACTGTTTAATGTGTCTGTGTTTTACAAAGTGAAGAATTATGGAGATGGATGTAATGGGCACACAGTATGAGTTTAAAATATGTAATGCCACCAAGTTGCACACACACTTAAAAATGGTTCAGATAGTAAGTTTTATATGCATTTTATAACAGTAACAGAAATTGAGGGGCAAATCTTTCAAAATTAAAAGCACAGATCCTTCCATCTCAATCTACCTCCATATATCAAGTCTCAAGCATGCTTTAATATATTTAATATTAATTTCATATATATACTTCTTTTTATGAAAACAAAGGCTTGGGCTGATGAGATGGCTCACAAAGCAAAGGTGAGCCAAGCTTGCTGCCAAGCCTGGTGACTGAGTTTGATTTCTAGAACCCATATGGTGGGACAATAGAACTGATTCCCACAAGCTGACCTCTGATCTCCATATGTACGCAATGGTATGCACATGAATACATACATACAAGTAATTTAGTAAAATAAATCTAAAAATTTTTAAGAAAATAAAAAAGTAGGAAACTGAGAGAGGTGGTTTACCTGTAATTCTAGCACCTAGGAAACTGAAACAGGCCTGCCATAGTTCAAGATCAGTCTGAGTACATAGTCAATTACAGATTATCCTGGGCTACAGTATAAAAACTGTCAGAAAAAATAGAGAAGGGGCTGGGCGGTAGTGGCGGTGGTGGTGGGGGCAGCGGGGCAATGGCAGCAGCACACGCCTTTAATCTCAGCACTGGGGGGGGGGGGGGGGGCGGGGAGCAGAGGCAGGCGGATCTCTGTGAGTTCGAGGCCAGCCTGGTCTACAGAGCAAGATCCAGGACAGGTACCAAAACTACACAGAGAAACCCTGTCTCGGAAGAAAAAAAAAAAGAGTCTTCTGGTATCTTAGAAGCTGACACCAAGAATCAGACCTGCTTGAGTTGATAGTCTTTTACTGAATACATCTCAAAACCAATTAGAACATACCCAGAGATGAAAACAAATTCACCCGTAAACTCCTTTTCTCTGTCCCTTTCCTGTTCATCTCTCTGTCAGATTTGGGTGTCCTGTATCCCCACTCGACTATAAACCTTTGGTGGATGAAGTTCAGACCTTATGTATTTTGTACCTTCTATGTCTCTCATAGTATTTAGGATATAGAAACTTTTAATAGCATTTGTTAAAAATGAATTGGGGTGTTAAGATCAAAAGGATCAAAGAACAAGCAAAGCTGGCAGCTAAGATTTAATTATAAAAATAGCTATTAATGTCAGGTATGGTAGCATACACTCTAATCCTAGCACTTGAGAGACAGAGGCAAGTAGATCTCTGAGTTCAAGACCAGCATGGGGCGGGGGGGGGGGGAGGTAGCTGGAGAGATGGCTCAGTGGTTAAGAACACTGACTGCTCTTCCAAAGAACCCGGGTTCAATTCCCAGCACCCACATGGCAGCTTACTTAAGTTCTAGGGGACACCCTCACACAGATATTCATGCAGAAAAAACACTAATGCAAATAAAATAAAAATAAATAAATTATTAAAAGAAAAAAAGACCAGCCTGGGCTACATAGTGAAACCCTGTCTATAAAACAAAAACAAAGGCAAAATAGCTAATAGGTTATGTTTTAGTATCAGCCTGCTTTATATATTCTAGAATTCTGTTCTGCATAATGAGTATATATACTGTATATTGTCTTTCAAATAAAACAGCATTCAGAGTGCATGTCTGAAATCTCCAAATCTGGGAGTATGAAACAGGAGGATTACTGCCAGCCCAAGGCCAACATGTACTAAATAGTGAGTTGGCCTGTAGTGCGTTAAAGATGGCTCATGCCTTTAATCCCAGCACTTGGGAGGCAGAGGCAGGCGGATCTCTGTGAGTTCGAGGCCAGCCTGGTCTAAAAAGCAAGTTCCAGGAAAGGTGCAAAGCTACACAGAGAAACCTGTCTAAAAAAAGCAAAAAAAAAAAAAAAAAAAAAAAAAAAAAATTAGTGAGTTCAAGGACAGTCTGTGCTCAAAAGTGAGTTCTGGGCTAGCCAGGACTACAGAGTTCCAGGCTGTCTCAGAAACACACAAAACATACACACAAATATAGCATTAGAAAATTATTAGAGCTGGGAATATAGCTCAGTGATAGAGCACTTGCTTAGCACATATGAAATCTAAGTTCAATTCTCGTTACCTTCACCTCAAAAAAATGTATCTGTTAGATTGGGTTCTAGCTCCACCATAGAGCTCCTGCCTGGCATGTGTGTACAAAGCACACTGGATTCAACCTCCGGCACTGCCAAGATCAGCAAATAAGGACTGGGAATCTAGCGCCGTGATACAGTGCTTGCCTACCTCCTGTAACCCCCAGCATACAAAAAACCAAACTCAAAAAAATTATCTATTTACTTGAGCAATATACTGAAAATTTTGTAGGAAAACTTTGAATAATGCAGAAAAATATAAATAAATATTACAGTTGCCTTTTTGTCCCACCATCTGGAGATGAGATGAGTCTGCTTTTGCACTTAGATATACTTTCATATTTCTTCCCATTATTTGTTTTTGGGGGTTTTATTTTTTTATTCTGTTTTGTTTTGTTTTGGAGATAGGATTTCTCTGTGTGGTCCTTGCTGTCCTGGAACTCACTCTGTAGACCAGGCTGGCCTCCAACTCAGAGATCCACCTGCCTCTGCCTGCCGAGTGCTGGGATTAAAGGCCACCACCGCTCGGCCTGGTTTCTTTCTTTTATAAAGTATTTCTCGTCAAAAGAATCTACATCAGGTACAGGTAATATACAAAGTTTGACAATGAAACAAACACTACTAACCTGGAGTCTAGACTGAGGGAATTTCAAAACCATTAAAGCTCCCTGTGTGAGCAACTTTAAAAATGTTTCATTTTCCATGTACTCACTTTTGAAGAATATTTTCTTTAAGCTTGTAGACTTAATTTTTTTTTTTTATTTGTTATTCAGAAGCCTGTCTTTCTATGTAACCCAGGCTGGCCTAGAACTTTCAAGTTTACAAAAGATATGGATGATATATCTTCAGAATGTTATGTTTTGCAAGTACTTGAAGCATGCTATATAAGACGAAACCTAAACCCCATCATTAATTAGGAGAACACAACAAAAACTAAATTCTGAGACTGCTCTGCTGCCTACTCCACTCAGGAGGTTCCTGAGATCACTAACTTTACAACAACTTACAGGGCCCATCGTCCGAGGATGTGGGAAACTGAACTCACATATACAGTTTAAGAATCTGGGCTGGAGAGATGGCTCGGGTTAAGAGCACTGGCTGCTCTTCCAGAGGTCCTGAGTTCAATTCCCAGCAACCACATGGTGGCTCACAATCATCCGTAATGAGATTGGTGCCCTCATCTGGCCTGCAGGGATACATGCAGGCAGAACACTATATGTAATAAATAAATCCTAAAAAAAAAAAAGGCATCTATAATTGGTATAATCACTTCATACCTTATCTAAGTAGGACTAAAAATCTATATGTCTTAGAACTCAATAATTCTTTTCTACATATACAACCTAGAGAAATCTTATATGTATACTAAACATGTTCACAACAGAATTATTAACAGTACCAAATTGGAGCAATCTACATATCCACATGCAGTACTGTGAATAAAGACAATATAGCTTATTAAAGACCAACAAACAAACTACAGTTACATACGTAAGGTTATTCAGCAAGAACTATGTACCTACCATATGAATCCAACTATATAAAGTTCAAAACAGATAAAACTTTTCACTATGATTTGAGGCATAAGCTAAAAGGGAAAAAAATCAAGGACACCATTTACAGGGTAAAGAGTGTTCTCAAGGGAGGATAAAGTGACTGAGATCAGAGGGAACCTGCCTTGTCCCATTCCTTGACTTGGCAATAGTTACATAGGTTTGGGGGTTTTATAAATTTTATTTTTATTTTATTTATTTATTTATTTTTGGTTTTCAAGACTAAGTTTCTCTGAGTAGCCCTGGCTGTCCTGGAACTCGCTCTGTAGACCAGGCTGGCCTCAAACTCACAGAGAACCACCTGCCTCTGCCTCCTGTGCTGGGATTAAAGGTGAGAGCAACCACCACCTGGAAGTTTTTATTTATTCTTTAAGTGATTTTCATACGTTATACTGTCTCATTAATGTCACCACAAAATGCTATAAGGAGATACTTCTAGACGCAGCAGATGTCTTATCATTGGACAGATTTAACTCCACATCAGAGCTATTTAGCAGGAAATGAAACAGTGCTCAAAAATTTGAACTAGATGGTCATCAGATTCCTACTATATAGGTGATTTATGTATTTTTTTTCATACCTTGTAACGATGGTTTTTATGAACACTACTCTGGAAGCAGTCCATACAGAGAACACATGTCGGATCAATTGCACAATCCCTGAAAAAGATAAAGAATTAGATTCCAAAAACCAACTTGCACTGACACTTAAGGTATGACTATAAAATGAGTGAGCTTCCTGTATATTAACAAAATGAACACAAAAATGCCCCAAAAGCTGAGTTCTAAGAACACTTTGACATAGCACTTGGGAGACAGAGGCAGGCAGATCTCTGTGAGTTCGAGGCCATCCTGGTCTACAGAGTGAGTTCTAGGACAGCCAGGGCTACACTGAGAAACCCCGTCTTGAGAAACAAAACAAAACAATAAAAAAGAACACTTTGAAAAAAAGACAGTACTGTTGCCATAATTTCAGCGTCATTTCTAACACATTTTGAGTGCACAGGATTTTCAGTTTACAATTTTAAGTGTTACCTGGCTTTGAACTGTTAATTATGCATAAAATTATATAAAATTGCATGAAAAATTATGTTTTTCATTATCTTCCATGAAGAAAACTGCCACATTTTATAACACTGTGCATTGTTACTGAGGTTTCAATATAGACAAAAACTCATTGGGGGGAAGATCTTTCTTTTACATATTGATGGATCCCAAACACCCAAACAGTACCTGACACATACGAAGTAATCATTGAGTCAACAAAAGAAACAAACTCAATCTCTTTGCTCTCTCCTTACAAATTTTCACAGTACACGATTCTATTTCACATTTTCAGAGAAACATAAGAATATAAATTACTAAAAGGTACAGAATTAAATCTTTTGAATATGTGAAGAGACAAAGTTAGAGAGTTAAAAAATAAATTTTAGAGTTGGGTGGTGGCACACATCTGTACTTTCTACACTCCTGAGGTGAAGGCAGGAGAACTGCTAAGAGCTGAAAGACAGCTTGAGCTACAGAGTGAGTTGAAGGCTAGCTTGGGCTGCATACTAAGATTCTGTCTCAACAATACACACACAAAAGGAATTTTAGAACTGGAGGAAGAGAAAGGGGAAGGAAAGAGGGTGAATTTTAAACAGCTGATAGGACATAAAGGTTGTCCAAAACTCTCAAACTTCTCTGTAAAAATATATGATCTAGGGGTTGGGGATTTAGCTCAGTGGTAGAGCGCTTGCCTAGCAAGTGCAAGGCCCTGGGTTCAGTCCTCAGCTCCAGGGAGAAAAATATATATATATCTGTTCAGTTTCTAATTTGAAATTTATTTTTGAGAATTCCATATGAGCACTGTATTTTACATAATCTCCATGCCTCCCTCTTCCCCCTGTAACTTGTTCTGTGTCCTCCACCCCCCCTCAAATTCATGACCTCTTCTTTATTACTGACACACATGTACCCTACGAGTCCGTTTAGTATTGCTCATATGTGTATGTGTTTCGGGCTGACTGCTGTGATTGGATAACCTACCAGGGAGCTTGTCCCTAGAGAAGATGGACTCTCTCTCAGCAGTCCCTGAGCCAGCAGCTCTTGATCTAGGGTAAGACCTTGTGAAATCTCCCTGTCCATGCTGGCATGTCAACTGGTGCTGTCATGCAGATCTTATTTAGGAAACGGTACTGCTGAGATTCCATGGGTGCAGCTTCCCTGTCAGGGTTAGAAGACACCATCTAGTAGCAGGTGCCCTGGTCTTCTGACTCTTAAACTCCCCCTGCCCCCACCCCCACCTTTTCTAGACTGTTCTGTAGGTATAAGGGTTGAACTATAGATGTATCGGGCTGGATGCCCGAGTTACCTATTCATTTTGACAAGTTGTAGATCTCTATTATAATCTCCCTTAACACTACTGACACTTTTGAATTAACTAGTAATTATTTTATTGGGGTAGAAGGAACTATCTTGTAGATTGTGGGATGTTTAATAGCAATCATGGTTTCTACACACTAACCTCTAACTGTCACAATGTTTCCAAGAAATTTTGGAAAGATGAGGGCTACAAATGTTTACATGTTTTAGTTGAAACTGTGCTTTGGCTTAAAATTTATAAGGGAAAAAATAAATTGCTACACAAAGCAGCAAAATAGAAAACAAATGCAAGAGGTGTTTTTTTCCCACCTGAGAAAGTAACAGGATACAGAAGTTGTTTTTGAAAACTGTTAACTAAGGGCTGAAGTGATGGTTCAGCGGTTAAAAGCACTGGCTGCTCTGTCAGAGGACCTGGATTCAATTCTGAGCACCCATATGGCAGCTCACAACTCCCTGTAACTCCAGTTCCAGAGGTCCCTTTCTCTGAACTCTGCAGTACCAGGCACACACATGGTATACAGACATACATACAGCAAAACTCACAAAATAAAATAAGATAAAAACATTGTAGGATACAGGAAAAACAAAAACTATTAACTATACACACTCAGTGAAGCCTAGAATGAGTCAGGCATAAGCAATGAAACTCTGCTGATACAAGTCTAAAAAGGCATAGTTGGAACCTAAATGGTCTCGAGCAAAGAAGGAAAACAAAAAGTGGTGCTAATATCTAAGTCAAAAACATCCGCTGGGCATGGAAGTGCACATCTTTAAGTCCCAAGTGGATCTCTGAGTTTGAGGCCATCCTCGTCTATATAGGGCGTTCTTGGCCAGATAAGGCTACATAGTATGACCCTATCTCAATAAATAAATAAAAATTAAAAGCATTAAAAAAAAAAACTGAAACAAAATTTCAAGTAGGAATGTAAAAACTTCCCTGATCTACAATGACATTTAAGACAATTCCTTTACCCAAAACAAAAGGCCTACACCTGCCTCCAATTTCCATACAACTGACCTCTGACATTCAACTATATTCCAGCTGTTCTCACACAACCCTTGACCTACAGTTCTTTTTTTGTTGTTTTGTTTTGTTTTTTCGAGACAGGGTTTCTCTGTGTAGTTTTAGAGCCTGTCCTGGATCTCACTTTGTAGACCAGGCTGGCCTCAAACTCACAGAGATCCGCCTGCCTCTGCCTCCTGAATGCTGGGATTGAAGGTGCGCACCACCACCGCCCGGCTCTTGGATACTTTTGAAGAACAGAAAAAAGAGTGAGAGGACTGTTTAATAAGAAATCATATATTTAAAAAATCATATAAAAATCATATATATTAAAATCACATATTAAAAATCAAACTCTATGGATAAAAGTGGACTTAAAGCATAAGCTAAAAGGAACTTAAGATTAAATACACTATAGACAGTGACAAACCAGGAAAAAGACATCGTGAGACGGGCATGATGCGAACTTTAACCCGTAAACTGTAACCCATCCTATAAACGTCCGAGGCTTACCTACAAGAATACGTTGTTTCTCCACTTTTGAAAACCTTCCCACACAACTGAAATGCTCCACTGTGCTTCAACTTCTCTAAACAAATATCCGGATCCTCTCCAAATAAGTACCATTCCAATGGAGTGAATATTGACATTTGTACATTCTCTTCTTGCTTTTCCAAATCTGGGTCCATCTCAGCAAAATAAATTTCTGGCACTAGTTGTGCCAAATGATGTAAGAAAGCAGTATAAAAATCAACTTGTTCATCCCACCACTGAAAGGAAAAAAAAGACAATCAGATTTTCTTTTATTATTATTTTATTTATTTTTACAAGT
>CABHPR010114022.1:0-11598 GCA_902168415.1 Peromyscus melanophrys | reverse complement strand
TGTGTGTGTGTGTGTGTGTGTGTGTGTGTGTGTGTGTGTGTGTGTGTACACATGCACACGTGCATGTGTGTGCTCACTACAGGTTACTTAACATTAGAGACCAAAATATAACTTAGAAAAACAAACAGTATGTATTTTTGTTGAGCCACCTTCTATCAGTACAAAATAATTTGTTTTTATTATTTTTGGTGCCAATTAACCAGCCAGTAATATTTATTGAAGGCACATTGTTCTTTTAGAAAGATTTTTACTTGTTTATTTTTATTGTGTGTTTGTGCCTAAGTATATGCATGCACATGGTAAAGGCCAGAAAAGTATACCAAATCTCATGAAACTGGAGTTACAGGTAGCTGTGAGTCTCCTGATGTGGGTTCTAAGAATTGAAGCTGGGTCCTCTGTATGAGCCATGAGTTTTCTTAACCTTTGAGTCATCTCTCCTTTTCCACATTGTTCTTAATAATGGCTGACTTAAGAGAGGCTATTGTGATTACTGTCTTCATGTTGTGACTGTTAAAAATAGTTTATTTCATAATAAAACCTTTAGATATTTTTGGAAGAATCCCAAATACTTATTATAAGCCACATTTTACATTATCATATTATTTACATAAATGTATACATAATTCTGTCAACATTATGAATGTAGTAGATGCATGTATGTTAAAGAGAAAGGGGAGAGAGAAAGAGGAGAGAGAAATTAATTATGAGTTTCAATAGGTGAAACATTGAAATCTTTCTTTTTTACATTTTTGACTTGAAAAATCTTAAATAGTAACATTTTACTTCTATTATCAGTTTAAAATACTACAGTTTTATATGCTTATTATCTTTATGAAGCATAATTTACTCATAAAGATATATAACTTATTTTGTTAAATCAAGCTAAATTACCAAATTTGGTGTGTATTTACAAACTACCTCAACATTGTCCAAGTATTGTAGACTGTATAAAGAGGGAGAATCATCACCTTAACTGGTATATACTTTGTTATATTGCAAGGCCAAATACAGCAAGCATGATATTTCCCTTATTCAGAGTCTTTCATGAAGTCTGTGTTTCTTCTAGAGTTTTTCATCAGTTCTTTGGTTTGATTCATGCATCCAGTTCTAAGGACAGCATCCTTCTACTCAGACTGAGGCTTGATCTACTCAACTTCAAGAAAACCTAACACTGTTTGCCAGAAGTATTTTAGTCTTCTGACAATTTTAATGCCCCATGTTCTTCTGACTTCACAATTGTGATCCCAGGGATCTTCTCAGATCTAAGTTCTTTGGGATTTTGTCCTTTCCTTGTACACTTCTACCTCTCTTCCAAAAGCCATTCATCCACACCTAGAATGAACCATAATCTCCTCCTAACTCCATTTCTGAGGTAAACAATATCAATGTATTTATGTAGAATGGTCCATTCTAGTCACATTCTCAAAACAAGAATCTGCCATAACTGGTACTCATACCTCTAATAAATTTCATAATGTATAAGCTCATTAGTTTTCTTGATGTCTTTTAATTTTTTTCTAATTTATCAATTGCTCTAAGGTTCTACAGAATCCACAGGCTGACCTTGTCTTCAATCTTCATTGTCATACCCTGTCTGTCTTGTTTTTTTCTTTTGGTGGGGGGTTAGTTTTGTTTGTTTGGATTGGTTTTTGTTCTTCTCTTTGTCAACTTGATGCAAGCTAGAGAAAACTCAACTGAGAAAATGCCTGTATAAGATTGCCCCTGAGCAAGTCTGTAGGGAATTTTCATGATTAACAATTGATATGGGAGGATCCAACTCATGGGGGTGGGGCAGTGCCACTCCTATATAGTATAGGTGGGATAAGCTGAGAGGAGAACTCTGGGAAGTGGAAGGCTGAGTCAGAAGATGCTGCCAGCCGCCACTGCCATGAGAAGCAAGATGTAAGGATACTGGTAAGCCACAAGCACTGTGGCAAGGTATAGTGTAGCTAGAGTTTTCCTGCCTGGCCCACAGTCAGGATAAATCTCTTTCACCTGCCAGTCACACAGCTGCTCAGACCCAACCAAGTAAACACAGAGACTTATATTGCTTTCAAACTGTATGGCCGTGGCAGGCTTCTTGCTAACTGTTTTTATAGCTTAAATTAATCCATTTCTATAAATCTATACCTTGCCACATGGCTTGTGGCTTACTGGCATCTTCACATGCTGTTTGTCATGGTGGCGGCTGGCAGTGTCTCCTCAGCCTTCCACTTCCCAGAATTCTCTCCTCCTTGTCCCACCTATACTTCTTCCTGCCTGACCACTGGCCAATCAGTGTTTTATTCATTGACCAATAAGCAACATGTTTGACATACAGACCATCCCACAGCAGTATAGATTTATAGAAATGGGTTAATTTAAGATATAAGAACTAGATAGCAAGAAATCTACCATGGCCATAGAGTTTATAAGTAATATAAGTCTCTGTGTGTTTACTTGGGTCTGAGTGGCTGCAGGCCCAAGCAGGACTAGAGAAAACTCCAGCTACACTCCTGGACAGGTATACTTGAGTTGTATAAAAAATCAGGTTAAGGAAGCCATGTGGAACAAGCTACAAGGAGCAAATGGTAAGAAGCAGTGCTCCGTGGTCACTGCTTCAGTTTCTGTCTCCAGGTTCATGCCTTGAGTTTCCTGCCTTGGCTTCCCTCAATGGACTGTGACTAAGGATATGTAAGCCAAATAAATTCTTTCACATCCAAGTTGGTTTTGTCCATTTTCTTTATTACATTAATAAAATGCAAACTATTACAGCCCTGATTTCCAACTTTAATCATGTCTTTCACAGACTACAAAATATACTTTTTCATCTACTTGACTTTCAGTGATTCAAACTGTTCTCCTAATTCTCCTTCTATAATGAATCAGTTAGTTTACCTTGCCTTGCAATATTCTTCAAAATTGATAACATGGATTACTCTGCATTTCACAGACTCCCCATACCCCCTTCTCTAATCTAATCACCTAACTTTTTAAATTAGCATTCTTTGTCTCAGAGGCACTGGGCTTTTTCCCAAGCTGTTGAATATAATAGATTCTCTTCTATTTCTATTTTTACCCATGGACTTTACATCCCTACTTGAATGCTTAGCCACTTTCTATTTAACTAACCCAAATTTATTTGTTAGAGAATTAGAGTATTCACTTATTTGTTGAACATGTATTATGTATAGGCACTGCTATTAGTGCCAGGAAAGCAGTGCTGTTCAAAGCAAACAAAGTACCTATTCTTGACAAGCAAGCACAGCCTATGACAACTGTATAAACTGTTTTGAGTACTCTGCCACAGTAACTACATAAAATACTTTATTTATTATATTTAATTATTAATTATCTGTATTATCAATGAAATAAGAGTTCTATGAAGGAAATGATTCAACTAACATTCTTGACAGACATATATTGGTATATTTAAGATATTTCTCAGGTAGATATCCAAACTTTTTACTATTATACATAATGTCACTAAAGTCACAAATATTTTTTGCATGTGTGCATATGTGTATGATTTTGAAGGTAAACATGTGTATGCAATGTACATGTACGTGTGTGAGCACATGTGAAAGTTAAAAGAGAACCTGACACCAAGCAGCATTCCTCAGGAATTGTCAATCAATTTATTTTTTGAGATAGAACAGCTCACTCACTGTACCAGAGCTCATGATTGCATAGCTAGCCATTGAGACTGGGCCTGTCAGCTTCCCAAGTGCGGAGGTTACAAGTATGCACCTGCAAACCAGGTTAGTGTTACATGTGTTTTGAGGTTTGAACTCAGTTTTTCACTATTGCAAGGCAAGTAACTTTCTGACTGAGCTGTCTTATTTTGTGTGACAAGACTTTTCCTGGACATACAAAATATACATGTCTATTTATCCCCCATAGGGAGCCCATGACAGACCAAATATATATACCACCAAAGTCCAACTCAGTGAAACGATGAGTTTTACTAGGGTTATTTTCAGGAATATGGAAGAAGTGTGACAGGGGCTCAAAAATTTGCTCAAAGCCAGCTTCATGATCAAAGCCCACCCAGCATGGGTAACATCTCACAAAAGCTGGAAACCTGGAGCATATTTTACATCCTGCAGACAGCTCAACAGGTTGAAAAGTGTCCCCTCTAAGTGACTAAGTTATTCTAAATCTCTCCCAGGCAACTTGGCTGGTTTCTACTTCTACCAGACAGCTGGTCTGGTCGCAGAGTCTTTGCAGCTTGGCTTGTCTACTCTAGGAGGGAGGGGTCTTGTGAATTTGTTCAATTTCAGGAACTTCCTAAAGCTATTTTGTGTTGTTTATCTTCTTACTTAAGGAGCTCTCCTGTAGGATGGAATGTTACAATCCCAGCTCCAAACTATAATTTCTTACCTCTCTTAATAGAATTTGCTTTCTAGCTATAGCACATAATTTTTAGATTATTAAATAAAGTTTGTTGTTCTTATTTTCAGTTTTACTGAAATGATTCCCTCTCTTGTGAAAGATCCTTACCAACTTATTCGCCTGGTAAATTCATATTTTCCTTTAACTTTGTGTTCCATGTATGATGGGGGAATGCCTTTCTGTAAGCTGTGAATATGTGTTACTCTGATTGGTTGATAAATAAAGTCATTTGGCCTATGGCAAGGCAGGCAGGAAATTCAAAAAGAGAGACAGGAAGAAGGCTGAGGGAGACACCAGCCAGCTACAGCTGAGGGAACACAGGTAAAGCCACAGAACATGTAGTGATATATAGATTAATAGTTATGGGCTAATTTAAGTTATAAAAGCTAGCTAGCAAAAGGCTTGAGCCATGACCATGCAGCTATAATTAATATAAGCCTCTGTGTGCTTACTTGGGTCTGAACAGCTGTGGGACTGGTGACTGAGAGAAATTTGTCCTGACTGCTGGCTGACCGGGACACAGGAAAATTTCAGCTACATGTGTATAAATTTATAAAGCAGTTCATGAATAGTGAATGTAAGTCATGTTACGAGCCACAGGTAGAGAAGCGAGTGCCGAGCACTTAACACAAAAGAGAGCTACAAGTTGAAAACAATGAGCATTTGATATTGCATCATATCCTGGTAGGTGTACAATTCCTTGGGGAGCTGGAGAGGTTGTTTCAGGTAATGTAGATGTCAAAATTAGTGACTGATAGTACTAGAGAGGAATAACATGATAATTCTTTCCCATGACAGATGCATACCATAGGGCAAAGGAGGAGAGTGGCTAATATGTATTATGAAGATTATATTTTCAATCTGACATATGTCCAAGGAACTATGAGAAAAATAACAAAAATGATTATTCTAAATTATTAAACAAGGTTTTATAAACTGACTTCATGAGATATATATGAGAGTGATAGAAGCTCAAGAGTAAGAATGAGGCAGAACATGTCTACAGTGGAGACTCAGGTTGAATCAGGAAGACTTGGGAAGGGAGCATTTGTAAGAAGTCTATTTGTAAAAGAGTTACTTTATATTCAAGGGCTTGCAGATTATGTAACTATGGAAACCATCTTTTATAGAAAGACTGTAAAATTACAAATACAAAAGTAGGCACACAGCAAATATTTATTAGAATGAGCAATAAATCACACAATTTCAAAACACCAAAAATGTCACAGAGATTAGAAAATAGTATTTTCAACCATTTCATTTAAGACACAATTTACATAAAACCAAACATACAAACTTTGGTACAAAGTTCAGGAAACTTTGAAAGATTTATGAACTTAGTATTTATCAACTGAATTAAAACATGGAGCATTTCTGTCAGTCAAAGGTATTTTCTTATGTTACATTGAATCCCTGTTCCCAAATCAATCATTACTGTATTCAATTTATATGACCATAAATAAGTTTTGCCTGATCTTAACCTTCACAAAAGTACTATTTATTATCTTCATCACATGCGTGCACACACACACACACACACACACACACACACATACACACACACACACAGACACACACACATCTATAACTTTTACTCCAATACTAATCTGAATATGTAAATATTTTGTTGAATGCATCAACAGGCTGATGGTAAGGCTGTATTATACTCAACTGTCATGATACATTGGAAATTTCTTACCTATTAGATTGGGAGCATTTGCACTGTAACCAACTTGCAGTATTCTAAGTTAAGCTGCAGTTTTAGTTTTTCTGTGACTGTGATAAACACCAAAATCAACTAGGGTGAGGAAAGGCTTTATTTCATCTTACAGAGTACATCCATCATCAAGGGAAGCCAAGGCAGGATCTAAAGGCAGAAGCTAGAAGCAGAAATCATAAAGGCATACTGCTTAGTAAGTTGCTCCCAGGTTCATGTTCAGCTGCCTTTCTTATACAGCTCAGGGTCACTAGCCTAGGAATAGGTATTGCTCACAATTGTCTGGGCAATCATCATCAATTGACAATCAAGAAAATGCCCTACAGACAGAACTCACCTGATGGAGGCAATTCTCCAATTGATGGTTCCTTTTCTGGGGTGTGTCAAATAAAGCATCACCCAGGACATAGCATGTTCTCAGCAGGGGTGGTGGTAGTGGGGTGTTTGTTTTGATTTTTACTTTTGCAATTTTGTGCAGTAATACATGAGTGTGGTTTTAATTTGCAGTTCTGTGATGGGCAAGCATACTGAATATTCTCCTGTATCTTTTCATCTAAATATTGTTTCCAGTAAAATACCTCCACGTCTGTTGTTAGTTCTCTAATCCAGTTGTTTGATTTTCACAGTATTGAGGTTTTTTAGCTCTTTGTCAGACATATGATTTGCAGACATTTTAGCTGAAAGTGGCTTTTTTTCACCACATTTAGAAGTTTTTAAAGCAAAAAAAATTAATTTTGAACAGACCAAAATTATCATGTCTTCCTTTTATGAACATTGCATTTGGTTTCAAATTTAGGAACTTGACCTGAGATACTACATAGTTTGCTATCTTTTCTAAAATGTTTGTATTTTACATTTAAGTTGGCAATAATTTTTTAAAGATAACTTTATTTTACATCCCAGCTGCTAGTTCCCCTCCTTCCTCCCTCCCAGCCCCTAACCCCCACCCACACTCCCTCTGTTCCCATCTCCAAATCCACTCCTCTTTCTTTTCTGTATAGGATAGGGCAGGCCTCCTATGAGTATCAACAAACAGCATATGAAGATGCAGTAAGACTAAGCACCTCCCCATGTATTAAGGCTGAGCAAGGCGACCCAGTATGGAGAAGTAAGGTCCCAAAAGCTAGTAAAAGAGTCCGAGACAGCCCCTGTTCCCACTGTTATTCCCATAAGAGGGCCAAGCTACACAACTGTAGTATATATTAATTACATTAAGAGTGTCTAGGTCTGGCGGGAGAGGCTAGCTGGCGGAAAGCGGGTAAGACTCTTAGCTCTGACCTCTTTGGCTTTCATCTTTACATTGGCTCTGTGTCTCTTATTTAATAAGGCAGTTGGTTACATCTACATTTGGCACCCAACGTGACAAGAATCCATAAGAAACCGCTTGACTCGGCTTGGCTGCGGGTCCGCGGCTGGTCCGGTTTCCTGCCTTGGCGGTTGGCTCCGGACGGCCTCCTCTCTAGCCGGGGCCGAGTCGGTTTGGCCTCAGGCCCCAAGCGGTTAGCTTAAAAGCCGGTTAGCTTTAAAGCCGGCGCTACAAACAACTCAGGTCTGCTCTGCCAAACAGGGCCCCTGTCTGTAAAGCCGACGCAGGTGGTTGGAGTTTAAGGAAGTCTAGCCCAGGCCTGACTCCGCTCAAGCGGGGACACGTGTCTGGATTTAAGCTTTTAGCCAGGGCTTCTCTCTCTCTCTCTCTCTTTCTCTCTCTCTCTCTCTCTCTCTCTCTCTCTCTCTCTCTCTCTCTCTTCACCTTGGACACTAGGTGGCTGTTTTGAAATTCCCTCGGATTTCTACTGTTCTGCGCAGATTTGGTAAGTCAATTAACATATCAGATATTTTAAAGGAAACTATTTAAAAGAGAAATTTTTTTCCACATTTAAAAAAAATGGGTTTTCTGTGTGCATTGGAAGAAAATTGGGTTTTGTTTGCAATTTTAGGTAGTGTGACAATGGAACAACTGTATGGGATGATTACTATTGATCGGATTATGCAATTTATTACCATGTTTATACTCATTTTACTATTTAAAAAGATAGTCAATTGAAGTGCCAGGGTGACAGTTGTAGATGTAACCAACTGCCTTATTAAATAAGAGACACAGAGCCAATGTAAAGATGAAAGCCAAAGAGGTCAGAGCTAAGAGTCTTACCCGCTTTCCGCCAGCTAGCCTCTCCCGCCAAGAGACCTCTCCGAAAAAGGACCCTTCCTGTGCGTTTGATTTTAAATAAGAGTTCTGTTCTGCCTTCTCATTGGTTGTAAACCCAACTACGTGACTGCCTTGTCACTACCTCTCTGTACAGACCTCCAAGTCTTCTATGGTTGGTATTGAGATTAAGGGCGTGTGTCTCCACTGCTGGCTGTATCCTTGAACACACAGAGACCTACCTAGTTTTGCCTGCCGAGTGCTAGGATTAAAGGCGTGCACCACCACCACCCTGGCTTTCGCTATGGCTTGCTGATAGCTCTGACCCCTAGGCAACTTTATTTATTAACATACAAATAAAATCACATTTCAGTACAAATAGAATACCACTATAGACAGTTTTAGAAAAACTTGTTAAACCTGAAAAAACTCAGACAGAAGAAATTAAGAGTGAATTTGTGGATCATAAGGCTACAGAGAGAAAGCCTTTTTTCACACAGTCACCCTTAATTTATCCGGTAACCATACAGCAGTCGCCTGGTCAAATGTCTACACAAAATATTTGGACTCCAATTGACATGTTGGATTTACGAAGGTTTAAGGAGGCAATAGTATCTTATGGCATGCATTCCCCATATGTAAAGCAAATGTTAAACTCTTGGTCGACATATAATAGGATTACACCACAGGACTGGCAGGAACTGACACAGGCTGTTTTAGAGCCAAGTCAGAGGATTCAGTGGCACATTTACTTCAAGGATGAAGCTAAAAACATAGAAAAACAATGGAGGGATAAAGAAATACAAGTCTGCCAGGATCAGCTTATTGGAGAAGGCCAATATGCTTCAGTACACACACAATGTCTATATGATGTCCAAACCTTAATTCTATGTCGAACGGCAGCCTTGAATGCATGGGACAGAGTTGAGGAACCAGGAAAAAAAGCTGAGTCATTTACAAAAGTTACACAAGGTCCAAAAGAATCTTTCACAGATTTTTTACAAAGACTAGCTTGAGCAGTAAAGAGAATGGTCCCCGATTCAGAAGCTAGTCGGATAATAATTGAATCTTTGGCCTTTGAGAACACGAATACAGCATGCAAAAGAATAATCAGGCCATTAAAGGCAAGATCTGCACCCTTGGAAGATTGGATTAGAGACACAGTTAATGTGGAGGCTCATGAGCATGATGATATGTGGGTAGGAGAAGCAATTTCAAAAGGTTTGAGGAATGTTAGATGTTTTGGATGTGGAAAGCAAGGACATTTGAAAAGGGACTGTAAACAGGTCATTCCTAGGAACAATGTTTCTTCAAGGAACAATGGTAACAGAATGCCCCTTCCTTCTGGAGTATGCAGAAGGTGTGGTAAGGGAAAACACTGGACCAATGAATGTAGATCAACAAGGGACAGACAAGGTAATCCTTTGCCTCAGGCTTCGGGAAACTCCCAGAGGGGCCTCTTGGAGGCCCCAACAGCAAATCCAGTTCAAGCCTTTCCTGCAGTCGTAGAGGAAACCCCTGCTCAGAGCGAGTAAATGACCAAATGCCTATCGAAATAAATCATGCTGGTCAGGATGATGAAACAGAGAGAATAAAAAATTCAAGAAAAAACATAAAGAAAAATTTTTGGCAAACTTCTATTAATGAACAAAGACCAAAATTAACGATAAAAATTAATGGTGTTTTGTTGTCTGGTTTGGTAGACACAGGTGCAGACGTTACTATAATTGCACCAGAATTTTGGCATCCAACTTGGCCTCTTCAGGAGGTAAATGTTCAACTGTTAGGAATTGGGACATTATCTCGAGTAAAACAGAGTGCAAGATGGCTCGAATGTATAGGTCCAGAAGGACAGAGAGGTAAATTAAAGCCATATGTGGCTAACATAGCTATGAACCTGTGGGGTCGAGACCTGTTGCAACAATGGAATACTCAGATTAACATCCCTCCAGTCTCAGAAACACATAATAATCTAGCACGTTTCTGAGAGAAATATTAGAAGGCAGTATTCTGAGTGGTCACCAGCCATCCATATTATACAAGAACAGGGCACAACAACTGATGATCTCCCAAAGACACCAACAGCTCTACCTTTAAAATGGTTGACAGACAAGCCTGTATGGGTTCAACAATGGCCTTTAACAACAGAGAAACTCCAGGCTTTAGAAGAGCTGGTAGAAGAGCAGTTAAAGGCTCAGCATATTGAAGAATCAACCAGCCCTTGGAATTCTCCTGTATTTGTTATCAAAAAGAAATCTGGTAAATGGAGAATGGTAACAGACCTTAGAGCAATTAACAAAGTAATTCAGCCAATGGGCTCTCTACAATCTGGAATTCCTTTGCCTACTCTGTTACCAAAAGGATGGCCTCTCATAGTTATTGATTTAAAAGACTGTTTCTTTTCAATACCCTTACAAGAAAAAGACAGAGAAAGATTTGCTTTCACAGTGCCTACTTATAATAATTCTCAACCGGTTAAAAGATTTCAATGGAGGGTCCTACCACAGGGAATGTTGAATAGCCCAACTCTGTGCCAATATTTTGTACAACAGCCATTAGAAGTGATACATAAAAAGTTTCCTAAATCTATAATTTATCATTATATGGATGATATTTTACTAGCTGACTCAAATGCAGATACTTTAGAAAGAATGTTTGAAGAAGTAAAGAAAATTTTGCCTTGCTGGGGATTACAAATTGCTCCTGAAAAGATACAAAGAGGAGATTCTATTAATTATTTAGGATATAAAATAGAGCTACAAAAAATTAGACCCCAAAAGGTGCAAATTAGGAGAGATAGACTACAGACTCTTAATGACTTTCAAAGATTATTTGGAGACATTTCTCATCTACGAACTATTGTTGGAGTAAAAAATGATGAACTGAATAATTTGTTCAAAACTTTAGAAGGTGACAAGGACTTAAATAGTCCAAGAGAATTATCACCTGAAGCTGAGAAAGAATTGGCCTTGGTAGAAAAGAAAGTACATGAAGGACACGTGGATCGTATTGATCCAAAGCTGGACTGCATTTTGGTTATTTTACCTTCTAAGCATTCTCCTACAGGAATATTAATGCAGAGGGAAGATATTATATTGGAATGGATATTTTTACCAAATAAACCAAATAAAAAATTAAAAACTTATGTGGAAAAGATCTCTGACTTGATTTGGAAAGGAAAATTGAGACTTCGTCAATTAGCAGGAATAGACCCAGCAGAAATTGTCGTACCTTTGACTAAGGAGGACATTGAAAAATTATGGACAGAAAGTGAACCTTGGCAAAGAGCTTGCAGTAATTTTTTGGGAGAAATTAACAGCAAATATCCCAAAAGTGATAGAATTGATCTTATAAAGAGAGCTGA
>CABHPR010114021.1:5993-42304 GCA_902168415.1 Peromyscus melanophrys | reverse complement strand
CTCACTTGGTAGCCCAGGCTGGCCTCGAACTCACAGAGATCCGCCTGGCTCTGCCTCCCGAGTGCTGGGATTAAAGGTGTGCGCCACCACCGCCCGGCCAAGATATCCCTTTTGTTGAGCAGGTTTTAAGTCCAATTAGAGAGCACTTGGTTACTCCTAAGGTGTGCATACTATCTTTCCACCTGGAGGGTTGTTGTGCCATGCCAGTCATTGAAATGGTTCATAGACGTCTTTGTGTGGTTTGTGTTCTAGGTTCCTGCCTTCAGTTCCTGCCTGGCTTCCTTCTGTGATGGACTGTTACCTGAAAGTACAAGCTGAAATAAGCCCTATCCCCCTGACCCTCAACTTGCTTTCAATCCTGGTGTTTATCATAGCATCAGGAAAACAAACTAGACCAAGGCCCTAAATTCAAATGCATGTTTCCTCCAGAGAGCATCTCAGCGGATTTTTTGTTTTTATCTAAGTCTCTATCTTTCTATTTTATCAATAAAGACTCAGGAGCCAGATGCTGGGGTGCAAATCTGCTAGCCCAGAGAGGCAGAGAAAGCACCAAGATGCTGCTCCTCTGCCATCCTCCTAGAAACAGACTGCCTCCTATGCTGTCTCAAACAAAAACTCCTCCAAACAAGATGTCCCTCCCTTTTACTTCCTGGGTATCTCTCTCTCTCTGTCTATCTGACTTCCTCTTACCCTTTATGGTTTATTCCTGTCAGCTGATTGTTCGCTCTGCCTCTTGACCTAAGGTTGATTTTATTTAATCCTGATTACAATATTCAAGCAGAAAGCTCTTGTATTAAAGGAATGTGCGAGGACTGAGCCACACCACAGCCAGAAGCAGGTTTTTCCAGTGAGTGACAAAATCTCAGGGTTCACAGTGTGATCAAATATCCTGCAACACAGATTAAAAGGAAATATAAGATTGGAGGCACCAAGAGGTGTCAGTCTGCAAATCTGGCTGGTCTAGAACACACTATATAAACAAGACTAGCCTAGATTCACCTGCCTCTGCTTCCCAAAATAGGTGTGCACCATCATGCCAGGCCTACCTGACTATTTTATATATTAATCGTGATACATTTCTTCCTAGGCCTCACTCTCCTGAATCACTTCCATTAACAAATTTAAATATAAGACTGCAGCAATTTATCAAGACAGATGAGTAAATCAAGTCTTTATTTTGGATAGCCATGTGCCTAGGGCCAAATATTGGTTGATGAATGGTGTCCCTTTCCTCCACCTTTAAAGGAAGAAGAATCCATAATTCTTACTCCACAGTAAACTTGCCTTCTCCTCTGACTTCCTCTTCAGGTGTGAAGGTGTCTGTCTCTATTGAACGAACCTGAAAAATTCAATATTATCTCTCTGTTTTAATGTTGATATGCAAACAGTTCCATCCACAGTCTCAATTGTTTTGTAATTTTCATTATGACCTTACACATTCATAGATCCTTGATGCCAGATCTGGAGCTTCTATGAGACCACCATCATGTATACCTTGTGGTTTTAGGAAACAGTTCCAAATACTTACTCCAGATTTTTACAAAACTCTTAGATGTATTTTACAGGGAGCTGAAAGAAAGAATATTATATTTTCTGATCAAATCTACTTAAATATTAAGTTATGTCCTTTTTAAAATTTAATTTTTATTCTTTGATGGTTTCATACATTTATATATGAACTTTAGTCCTTTTTATCTCCTACTACCCTGCCGTATCCCCTCCTCCTCCTCTTTTTTCCTGCTGGAATGTTTCTTCTTCCCAGCATATTCTCTTACCCTCTTCCTAACTCTCTCTCTCTCTCTCTCTCTCTCTCTCTCTCTCTCTCTCTCTCTCTCTGTGTGTGTGTGTGTGTGTGTGTGTGTGTGTGTGTGTGTGTCCCACTGTGTTTAATTAGAACTGTCTGTTTGAGCACACATGAAAGGTAATGGAGCATTGGCAACTGATAGTGGCTACACCATTGAAGCAAGTGACACTTTCTCCTTTGGTTACTATTAACTGTAAATAGTCCCTCAGGGATGGCCTAAGCCTCATGAGCTCTAATCTCTTTCACCATGAATGTTGATAAACTCAATCTTGTATAGGTAATCACAGCTGCTGTGAGTTCATGAGTACATGGGCTTATCATGTACAGAAGACAATTGTTCCATAGCACCTTTCCCTAAATTCTGGCTCTTACTTTATTTTTGCTTTCTCTACTTCTTCCACCAAATTTCACTGCATTCATTTGGCTTGCTTACAGAGCACGAGTGAGGGGTTATTGGCAGGATTGTGGGTGGCCTTAAAGCAACCAGATTGGAAGGTCTTTATCCAGCATGGATGTTGACTCCATTGTGGATACATAGATTTTTTTTTTCGGTATTTCCAAGCCTATATAATCAATCCCTTCCCTAAGAGAATCTAAAACCATGTATACTTAGGGCAGAATAACATACAAGCAGAGAGGAGTGGGCTTAATATTCAGGTGAGTGTCCCATGACCCTCCAGACTTCTTTCTTCTGTGAAGGAATGTAAACAACCATGTGTTGTTCTTCTGCAAGCAGACATGAACTCCTGAGTTGTGGCTGTTTGGCTCAGAGGATAGTCCAATACAACATCCTGTCTGAAACATGGTCACTCAGAGTGGGGCAAAATGGAAAACATTTGTTAGTTTGTCAGAGTAAATACTGCGGCATTCTTGTTAAGATAGAAATGTTAGGTACAAATTCATTTACATGTGAATATTCTAACACATGCATGACCCTTGAAGAAGAAAACGTCATTACTCTCCACAATCTGTGTTTTCCTACAGAATACATCCAATCTGTCTGATGTGTTTTAGGTAAAGGTAAAGTATTTTCCTAGTCAATGAGTACAAATGAGCCCTAGTCAAATACTGTCAAAGCTGGACTTGCAAACAAGTGTTGGGTCCCTAACTCTGAAATGTTTTACAACTATATCTGGAATTATTTAAATGTCTAAATAATTAATGGATTCTATTTCTTCTTGGAAGAGGTAATGCAAAGCTCATGTGGGTGTACATATATGCCAACAATACTTACCACTTACTAAGGCCAAAGAGCTCTTACAGAACAATACTGTCACGAAACTATGGATGGAGGAAGAAGCCATACTAAAATGTACTTACAGTTTCAAAGAAATGGGGACTTGTTTTCATGCCCCAGACTTCTTATTATAAAAAGATTTTTTCTTTCAATAAAAGATTATTATTGCTCTTGTTGACCTACTTGTTTGCCACTCTTAGCAGACCTTTAACAACTGCATTTATAAACTTGACAAGAGGTTTTAGAAATTGACTGAGAATCTATAATTGGGAAATTTAATTCATTTTTCTTGCTTCTCTTTCCTTTGCATAATAAGATTTTTTTTTCCTTGAAAATAACTTCCTTAACTGTGTTTTGCCTTTCTTAGTTCATGCAGTCACTGTGACCCGGGCACCTGTTAGGGTGGACAGGCCCTGGAGTCAGGCAATATTCACAGCAGTCAGGGTCCCATTGTTACTTCTTTCCCTGCTGTGTGTCATGATTGGAAATAAAGAGAAAGGTCAATTACTTCTGCAAATAGAAAGAGAAGGCATATTTCAGTGATTCAGTTAAAACTATAGCTAAAAGGATAGTGCTTCATTTTAATTTTTATTTATTTATTTTTGGGAGAGGCAAGAGTTTATTTCTTTTTTTTTTTTCACCTCAATTTTCCACTTTTAATGTATAGAAAATGATTTCCAGACAGGAGTTTATATATCTCACAGAAAACAATATAATCACATGCTTTTGCCCCAATTTGCAGCCTTAGTTTTTTGTTTGTTTGTTTTGTTTTTGCTTTATCAGATTTATTGACATTTTTAATGCTATAGACATAAGATAGAGAAGCTGAACCATTGATGTTTAAGATGTTAGCTCTTTCGATTAATCAGAGGAAGAAAATCTAGGTAATTACTCACTTTAGCATGTCATACTTCCAGCTTAGGGGGAAATACAAGCATTTGTAGATGGAGGTTGTAGCCAAATTGTGGTATGATATTGATTGCAATTTCTGCTTTGATTTTTAAAGATTGTGATAGTTCTTTAGGTATACATGTGTGAATGTATACCATGTATGCTTGGGTGCTCAAGTAGACCAGAAGAAGTTGCTGAGTCATATAAAGCTGGAGTTACAGACAGATGTAATCCGCCTGACATCAGTGTTTTGAACTGAATCTTAATCATCTGAAAGGTAGGGCATGCTTTTAACCTGTCAGCCAGTGGTTCTCAGCCTTCCTAATGCTATAACCCTTTAATACAATTCCTCATGTTGTGGTGACCCCCAACCATAAAATTATTTTCATTGTTACTTCATAGTTGTAATATTGCTACTGTTATGAATCGTAATGTAAACACCTGTGTTTTTCTGATTGTTTTAGGCAACCCCTGTGAAAGGGTCATTTGACACCCAAAGGTGTCTTGATCCACAGGTTGAGAACTGCTGCTGTAAGCCATCTTTGTAGACCCTTATGTCCTTTCTTTAGTTTTCTAATTGGGTAAGTGTTCTTGGGGTGGATGGATCAGGAGAAACTGACCACTTTTAAATCATGCATTCTTCATGACTGCATAGCCAAAGTCATACCTCTGTTCATTTGCTGTAGCTGGTTTTGTGCCCTGGTCAGTGGTATTAATTTTTATCACTGATAATACAAATCAAATAGTTAAAGGTCATGTGGTACACAGACAGCACAGAATCAGTTCATACAGACTTCCATCAGAAGGTTTTATTTATGTATTTATTTTACTTCTTTTGCTTGTGGACACAGAAATACAGATGTATGGGGCCGGAGAAATTGGCTTGGTGATTAAAAGGTCTCATTGCTCTTACAGAGGACCCTGGTTTGTTTTCTAACACACACATGGTGTCTCACAACTGCTTGTAACTCTGATTACAAGAGATCCTATGCACTCTTTTGACCTCTCTGGGCAGGGCACATGCACACATGCAGTGAACATACCCACAGAGATATATCCATGCACATGCATGCACACACACAGGTTCAGGAATACATAAATGCAAATTTACTAGAATTTTAATCTTAGGCAAGGAAAATTGCAAGGTATTATATTTATTTACACAAAATGGATTTTCTTCTAAATGGTAGCATTGCCTTGGTAGTATGCTTTAGAGTAAAAAGTGTTTATTATTTGACGTATTCACATTTTGGGAGCTGCAGATGTAGGAAAGCTGGTAGACTGCTTATATAGAATGCACAAAACTCTGGGCTTGGTCCCCTGTAAAACATAAAGTTAGGCATGATGCTACATGCCTGTGATCCCAGCACCCAGGCAAAAGGATCAGAAGTTTGAAGATCAGACCCAAATGCATAGCTAGTTCAAGGCCAGCTAAGAGTAAATGAGAACCCATTCCCCTGCATCTGTGCTTTTTACAGATCGTTATTTTGAGGGGGAAAATTCTGGTGTAGTGTAATTACATGAAAACACAAAACGTCTCAAGTCCTATGTGGCACATACCTAACATTTGTAGAGAGGAGAGAAATCACATAATAATAATAATGTGGATTATTGCACAGAACTTATTTTCACACAGGGACTCACAAGACAGCTCCATTCATTTTGAAGATGAAACATCTTAATTCTGCTTTACAAAAGTGTTTTTAGGAGTGTAGGAGTGCCCTTGATTACCTAAAGCATTTCCTTTTCTTGTTGTTTTGTTTTTCTTTTTTTTTGGGGGGGGGGTGCAGTGGAGGGAGGGTCTAACTCTATAGCCCAGTTTGCCCTCAAAGCTGCAGCAATCCTCCTGCCTCATACCAAAAGCACAGATACAAGCCACCATACCTAGCAGGCTGACAGAATTTCTTAAAAACCAGAAATAAAAACAATCTACTGAGAAATACACTGCTGATCAAGTATAGTGGGCTGAGGATTGTGTTCAGCACTGATCTGCCCCCACCATGTGTGTGTGTATATATTACACGTACATAACCTGCGAAGAGGCTAGTTACTTTAATGAAAATTTCAATCATTTCTGGCATAAAAATATTATAATTCCCTTTTAATTTTGATATATTACTTATAACATGTTGTGGCTGTAGTGCTTGTAAATGGAATTGTCTTAACTTCAATCATTTTATAGCTATAAATAAAATGGAAGACACAACAATGATCTGCCTAAGTCACACAAAAATACAGATATTTTTGCTTTGGCCCTTTTTCTTCTTGATGACCTAGGTGAAGTGTCCATCTGTACTTACGTTTTTTGTATTAGCATATATCAATTGTACATAGCAGAACATTTTTGTTTTGATATTTTCAAAGACATATACAATACATTTTGTTCATATCCACCCCCATAACCCTCTCATCACCCTTCCAGTCCTGTTAACCCATTCTTTTTCTCAAAGTATCCACTTTAATTTTCTGTTTTCTTTTCTTTGTGATGACCCAACAAGCTCCCTTCAGGTTGCTTGCAGTAGCTAAGATGAGAGATTATTGACAGGATCCTGACTATCTTACCAGTGGCCATGGCTTCTAAGGAAATGTCTCTCCCTCCCCCTAGAAACCATCTGTTGCCCGTGGATCCTCAGGGAACCATGCGAAGCCTTTTCTTGCCACAGCAGGGTGGATCCAGTTTTATGAAGGGAATCACAGCTACAAAAGCCATTCATGCCCAGAAGACAGTGTTCTCCAACATCCATGCCATCCTCTGGATCTTACATTCTTTACTCTGTTCACTGTGATACTCCTTGAGCATTGGAGTAATTAGCATAACTTTCCCATTCAAGGCTGAGCACTCAATATTCATTCATATTTTTCAATAGTTTGAGTCTGAAATTACCACTGCCCATTGTAAAAAAGAAGCTTCTTTGACTAACAGTGTCGCTAATCTATGGACGTAAGCATCATTTATTAGAAGGAAATTTGACAGGTATATCATGTGCACTTAACAAAAAACCAAATATGCTTTTCCCATTAGGGCCTGCGACCTCCCCAAGCCATGGGCTTTGGACATATATGACCATATTTGAAATTATTAATGTAGAGTGCACCAGAATTCCTATCAGAAACTTTGTAGCTACATCATATATTCCTGACTGGTCAGTAGTATAACACACAGGGCCCATAATTGAGTTGTTACGTTGTTGAGAATTTTTTATGACAATTCTCCCCCAGTGAACTATATATCAATTTTATTTCCTTTGAAAGCTCACAAAATAATAGCCATCTTCTGAGACAAAATGTGATAGGGCAGATTTAGAATGTGATAGCCATAGTTAAGATATTACCCATTATAGATTAATGCCCTAAGTTAGAGAGGTGGTTAAGGCAGTAGCAAGGTAGTCCCATAAAGATTGGAAATCATGGCCCCCAAATAGGGGTATTGTACAAAACAGAACTAAGAAACAAGTCAAACATTGTTTTCTGAACACTTCTAGTTGAAAAGATGCAGTAAGCCTGACTGACAGCTGTGATTGACAACCCATTTATTGGTCATGATTTGGAACCATTTAAGATGTAGTAAGGCATGCATGAATAAAACTTAATTGCAGCTGCAGAGGCAGAAACAGAAAGCCATCTTGCAAATATTGTCAGAGACAAACCATAGTACAGATAAAAAAAAATCTCTTGATGTATATTTTTCTAAATAAACAATTCTTTTTATTTAAAAAACTTGCACATTATGACTGTTGGTGGTGCCCAATATGTGGTTAATGTTTAGGTGATCTTGGATTTCTTAGGAATCATACTACTTTGCTTCTTGGACTCAGTGTACTGACCCCTGTCTTTCTGTTTATATGGTGGGTGTGTGGGGGTGGGGGGAGATAAGTCCTAGACGTATAAATGAATAACAATGAGACACTGGTACTAACATAGCTACCATTCAAAATTTGATGTGTGTTAGCTGCGGGGCGTTTACTCACCAACCCCACAGCTCCTCAGAGTTTTCTTGAATGTGAGCAGCAGGAAATATTAGATAGAAGGATTTAGATTGTGGAGATAAACAGATAGAAAATAAAGGGTAGCCTCGAGAGAGCCTGGAACCTAGTCCAAAGGTCTCTGCCCCAGGGCATTTATAGAGACGCCAAGGGGTGGAGCAAAAGACCTCCCCCCAGCACAGCCAAGTGCAGACCATCTCAGATACCTGCACTCAGGCCCGTGGTCCAATCATCCTCTATGCAGACCTGCTGGGTAAAGCCATGAGGGACATGAAAATGGGCTCCCACAGTTAGCCCCTCTGTAAAACACTTTACCTTCAAGTATCATGAGCCATCCTTTGAAGGTGAAGAGATGGAAATTGGTCAGATGTACAAATGTACAAATAGCTGTTCCAGCATTCTGCTAATATAGACCAAGAGCCTCGTTTTAAGTAATGACAAGCCAAAAAAAAAAAAAAAAAAAAGTGTTGTTCAGTGCAAACTCCTTAATCACATTCTTTTCAAATTATTTTCTTATTCAACAATTTATATTAAATTTGTTCTTTGACATTTTGTACAAATGTACAACACACTCTGTTTACACTCATCTCCTCCCCTCCCCCACCTCCCTCCCATCTTCATCAAAGTCAATATCTCAAAGAAATGTCTGGGGGACACCTAGAAGCTTACAATTTCTCTTTGTGATTCCAGGCTAGGTAAGGAAGTTTTTACTCACATCTAGGCTAATATTAGAGACAGTTATAGGATGATAACAAGCCACACTATTCCTGAGTAGCTCTGGAAACAAACCTTTGGTAATGAGGTTGGTAGGGTGGAGGTAGTATAATGCTGATTTACATTTGGAAACAACAATGCGTATTTGAATTGCCCTGTAAGGTTAAATGAAAGAGTAAAAGTTGGACTGCTTGTTATTTAAAGGCATTATCATGTATGGAGGTAAGTACTCAGGTCTAAAGCTGGGCTCAAGCATGTTATGTATTCTTCATGCTCGCAGATCCCTCTAGAAGCAGCATACACCTAAGTGGAAAGGACATAAGTCTCTCTGCCTTTCAAGACAAGTGACACTGAAGCAAGTGGCACACATCTAGCAGTCACCTGTAAGAAGACAATAAAAATTACTATCCTTTTAGTGTGTTATGAACACAAATGGAAGTCCTTGTTTCCAGAAAGGGCCATGTTATTAATTAATTAATAATTAACTAATTAGTTTTAGCCAATCAAATAGGCAGTGTCTTGTTTCAATTTGCATTCCCTTAATTATGGTAGTGGACATGCTTTCATGACCTTACTACCAACAACAGAGTCAGAATATGTGTCTCCCAAACATGCCACCTTAGTAGTAATTTTTAGCTGCAGTCAGTTCAGAACCAGAACATTCAGGAAGAACTCTGTGTTTTCCTCTCATTGCTGAGCAGCAGATGACAAATTTTCCTTTATCAAAGTGACATAAGTTTCCACTTGTAGATGTGTCTCAGCTCGAGTACCAGGAAGAGGAGAATTTTCCTAGGCTTCCTGTTGGCGTTATAATGTTGTCTTTAGTGAGGCGGCACTTAAGGAGCATACACTACTCACCCTCCCACAAGTCATCATCACTAGTAGAACAAGGACTTGTAGCTGAGCTGGAAGCTCAAACATTTCTCATTACCATGCCACAGAGAAAATGGTGATAACAATGTTGGGAACACTGGTAAAGATCTAATTCTCAAATAACATTTTGGTACTAAGGCAACCTCACTTCTCAAGATATTGCAAAAGAAGCACAGATAGTATGGGTTAAAATGCTTTAGAGCCATCAAGGTGGTTGATTATAGTAAGATACAAATAATTGTTTTGATGACCAGAGTGATATAATATTTATTAAACCTAATACCTTATTGTGACTTAGAAATGATCATATAAATATGCTATCTTACTGTCTTATCAGATCACGGGTTCAATTTCAATTTTTACTTCTTTGCTGTTATTCTGAGATTTTTGAGAATCCTGTAAGGATATAAAAGTAAGATTTCACATCAGTCTGCATCTGGAAATAATATCAATTAGGGAGTTGGTCCTTTTGGGACACACACTAATGTATAAGGATAGAAGTTACTCCCCATGATCAGTTCTGAATCAGCAAGGTGAATTGGGGTTGGTTATGCCAAAGCTTAAATTGTTTTAAAATTAATCAGCACATGACCAGAATTAAATGCCATATGATCACACCAGAACTGGTTAAATCCAAGCAGGTCAAGCTACAGTGCCCAATACAGTCCACTGAAGTCAGGTCTGGGTAACCCTCCATTGCCTATGTGAGTTCTGAAAGTATTGTGCCAGGATCCGGAACCAGAGGACAGCAATATGATGTCAGCAAAGGCTGCACTCCTTGAGAAGTTGGTCTGTTTCTCCTGGTGACCTCAGAACATCTATTTCCCAGCATAAAAGCAACCTGCTGCTACCTCCTATTGCCACCCATGTCTGTTGTTATTTGAAGAAGAGGTTTAAAGGTGCAGCTTTTACCCATTCTCCCTTTTATAAGTCTTCTCCAGCCTCTCAGGATCCACAGTACAGATCTGACCTAAGGTGAGAACCTTACAATGGAGTTCAAGTTCATCATTTTATATTCATGGGGACCAGGGCATTTAAATACTTTATATTTATACAACAACTGAATTATTACAAAAGCTTTGGATGTATATACTCTTATTTTAACTTTATAACAATGCTAAATATATAATTAGTATTTCCACCTTAATAGTAAAGACAACGGCACTAGCTCTAGAGAGCTGTACCATGGCAGTCAGATGTCAGATTGGCCTGTCCATCTTCAACAGTGACCTGACCAATTTGGGATCTTCATGCCTCTAAGTGGTAATGAGGATGATTACCTGAATTTGGATGCAATGGACAGGTATTTTGTCCCAGTACCTGGTGGTGGCAAAACTCTGAAAACAGCCAAGTCAGAACACTTCTCTGATATCCAGGCCAGAAATAGTGCATAAAGTCGATTGCTCTAACAGGTGCTCATCAATATCCTTTCATTTAGAGGCTACTAAGAGTACAGGGGCCTTAATTAAAGACTTCCCTAAGGATGAAATGAAGGCTGACCTTGACATCAAACCAGGAGCTGCAGTTAAGTATTTGGTCCCAGGGACTAATCCAGTAGATATAGCCTTGGTTATAACAGTAGAACCTGAGTCGGGAGGGTAGGAACTCACTGAAAATGATGCCGCAAGTTCCCTGATTGAGGATCCAGCTCCCAACTTTGGATATAGAAATCAATGGTGGTCTTCACACTAAGTAGATGAAGGAGGGGCTCATATGATTGTGTCTGGCAGAGTCATTATGAGGAGACATGACCACAGAGCTCCAATCAATTTTCTAAGAAATGGTTAGCAGCTGCTCAGAATGTTCTCTTCTGGATGAAGCCACAGGAAAGGGATCCCAGGACTCCTGCTCAGGAAGCCTTCCATTACCAGAAAGGGTAAAATTGACCACCAAGTCATTTTGTGTTTGAGCCAATGCTGCTTTTATGAGCAATTATTCATTCCAGTGCTGAAAATCCATTTTGGAAAGTATTTCAAGAGGTTTGTCATTGGTGTGTACAACTAAATCCTTAGTGATACCATTTAGAAATTTGTGTGATGACTGTGTTTTGGGAGAGAATTTTTGTAGAGTGACAACATGGCCACGTTATGGTGGAAACCAAAATGTGTGTGTCTTAATGTCCAAGGAGGAAAATTAGTTATCACAAAAAAAAGAAAGAAAGAAAGATGCATAGCAAGACTTTCTTTGGACCACCAGCTCCCGTATAATGACACTAAGACTTCTTATTAATTATGAAAGCTTGGCTTGAGCTTAGGCTTGTTCCTAACTAGCCCTTAAAACTGAAATTAACCCATTTATATTAATCTACATGTGGCTCATTACCTCTCCTCAATACTGTACATCCAACTTCCTCCGTGTCTGGCTGGTGAATCTCTTGAGCCTCAGATTCTTTTCCAGAGTTCCTATCTCTCCCCAAAAGTCCCACCTATCCCCCCACCCCCTCACACCCCCACCCCCACCCCCCACCCCCCGTCTAGCTATTGGCCATTCAGCTCTTCATTAAAGCAGTCAGAAGGTACCTTAGGCAGGTAAAGTGAAACAGAGACATATCCTCACAGATGTACAAAACATGTTTTTATGTATTTTAAAATGAATGTTCTGTTGTTTCCCAACTTGGTTCCTAGCGAAATGGCCTCTCTATTTTCATGTTTCATGCCATTTATGGTTCATTTGTGTGTGTGCTATTATGAGTGGGATGGAACCAAGCTTGGATCAGGTGGTACACCATAGTCTTGCATATGCTGCATTTGTTTCTTACACTTTAAATTACATAAGCCAGGCGGCGGTGGCACATGCTTTTAATCCCAGAACTTGGGAGGCAGAAGGAGGTGTATCTCTGAGTTTGAGGCCAGCTTGGGCTATGGAGCAAGTTCCAGGACACCCAGGGCTATACAGAGAAACCCTGTCTCCACAAACCAAAAACAAAAACAAAAAAAAAAAAAAGGAAAGAAAAGGAAACATACAAAGCCAGTGTTCCTAAGGGAAGCATGGCCCTTACTGAGGTCATCATTGTAAAAGCAGGCTACATAGTGATTCCTTCCTGCTTTTGGTTCTCACTTCATGTACTCCTATCCTACACATCTCCCAGTCCTTCCATATCCACCCTTCACCATAGCAGTACCCCAAACATAAGATAATTAAAAAATAAAAATATTAATTAAAAAAAAACAAAGGCCAATTTGCTCCTCTGTCTTTTCCTCCTCTCTATCACCTCTTCATCTGTCTTAATGGCTTTGGGAGCTGTAGTGTATCATGCAGTATACCCCTTTGTCCAAACAGCTTTACTTGAAAATGTTCATTGTAATGAGTTGTTGGTCAGGTTCAAGGCTTCTGGATTCTGGAACACCATCAATACTGGACCCTCACCAAAACTCTCAGAGATCCTGCTGTTACCCCTGAGTAATGGAGATCCTGTGGCTATGGTTTTGCAGAACCAATCCCTTCTGTAATTCTGAGAGAGGCAATAGAAGCATAAGGAAGTGATTAGTTGAAGCTCAGCCAGAATAGAGTAAGCCAGGAAGAGAAGCAATTCAAACCTGGGTCTCTGGTTCTTTTGTGACTATTCTCAGGTTCACCCAGAAACATCTGGGTAAGATGAGATAAGACTTCCAAACCATCAGATCTTAAGGACTCACTTCTCTCCACTGCAAAGGTCTTTATCTTTGTCCTAAAGAATTAAAATTTGGTTGGTCCAGAGAATTGAAAGAAAATGCAGCTAATATTTTACTGTACTCCCTCTGGCCACAATATAAGCTGGCTGACAGAGAAGTGTGAGCAAATGAGAAGGTTTAAATTCAACACCACCCTACAGCTGGGCCTGTTTGGCAAAGATCAAGGGAAATGATCTAACTAATGTGCCTATGTTCAGGCCCTCAAGGCTCTTTGCCAGGATAGGGGGCCATGAAAGGAAAATAGAAAAGGAGGGAATTAAGCCCTTCAGGCAGCAGAGGAAAGGTAATTATCATCCATCCACACCTCTGTCTACTGCACTCCCCTAAGGAAAGTCTGGACCCTCAGGAACTAACAGAATACATGTTTCTTTTTCAAGCATAGACTATAAACAATAAATGGAAAAGTTAGGAGGCTTCTCTGGGGACTCGTAAGCCATCACTGGGATATTAGTACACACTGACCACATCTAAATGTATCTTGTTTCTTGATTCTCTCTTGACTAGTGGAACTTCCTGAAAACATAAATTCTCTATCTCATGTCTCTACATTCTCTTGCCTTTCTGATGCTTTCCCAGACAGGAAATCATTTTCATCATGCCAGATCTACTGCCCAGAGTCTACTCCTGAAACTTACTAACACACATAACTGTGTCAGACAAGCACTTTCCAGCATGCAGGAAGCTCAAGCCCCATAGACCAGGTAAGATTTTTGTAACCACTGAGTTAAATGAATAAACCAAGAATAAAGTCAGCTCATAACTACTGACAGATTAGCTGATTCTTTCTAAATAGGCTTAAGTAAATAGAAATTATCCATGTTCTATAGCTTAGGTGGCTGTGATTCTCCTACCTGGCAAGTTAGTGGCCCATACCTGCGATCTTATGGGAAGGCCTGTATAAAGCTAGCACTAGTTTATCTCTCTTCTTTTAGAGAACCCTTTTTACTCTTTTTATATTATTACTAATAATTTTACTCTAGTTATACCTTCTTGCTATGGACTTAAGGGACCCCCTTGGTTTCATCAGTCTTCCTTTACCATTTGTCCCTTCTGATGGGTTAGGTCAAGGTCTTGATGACTGGATAACTTTGGAAGCATCGAGGACATTGTCTTCTGCACTGACATTCCTCTTTTCAGGATGCACACTGCTTAGAGTTAAATCTCTGAGGTCTCTAACATCTCTCTTCAAGAGAACAGGAGTCTCCCCAGGACAGTAGCACTTAGGGGGATATTCCATCATCCCCTGTGACTGAGCTGACTTGGAGGCAGGCAACTGACTTTCCTTTAATCCCTGCATCTTCATTGGCTCTGTTCTCCCAGCTCATGGTTTAGAATACCCAGAAGTCCATCCTACCAGTACTGAACTACAAAGTCATGCTTTAAAATTTAAGTATTGTAAAACATTGAGATAAAGCTTGACAGAGATAAGTTTTTAAATAAACCTTGACTTTCTTAAGATTTGGGGTTTTTAGTTAGAAGCCTAACACACTCAGTAAAACCATAAGCAATTATATAAACAATCCAACAAATCACACTTCTAAGAGAAAATGACATCAAGATTAAAATTTAAAGGAAAAACAGTTGGCAAAGAAGGTGATATTTTAGCTGTGTATCCCAATAAAGTTTATCTGAGAATCAGAGGAAAAAGCCAGCCACTATATTAAACATAGAAGTCAGGCAATGGTAGCACACACCTTTAATCCAGTCACTTGGGAGGCAGGGATCTGTCTGGATCTCTGTGAGTTCAAAGCCACACTGGGAACAGAGCCAGGAGTGGTGGCACACACCTAAATTCCAACACCAGTTAACCATAAACATCTGGAGGTCTGTACAGACAGATAGGAAATGACAGAGCTGAGTAGGAAGAGGAAGTGATGTAGGTGGGTGGAGAGATGATATGAGGTGGCAGAACAGAAAGGCATATAGGCATGGGTACACAGGAAGTAGGTTTCTTTGGAATCTGTGGAGTTGGTAAGGTGAGGTTAGCTGTGGCTTTTCCTATTCCTCTGATCTCTCAGGTTTTAACCCCGATATCTGGCTCTGGGTCTTTTTTTTTATTAATAAGACCGCTTAGCCCTTTGTCTTATATCTTGCTCTGTCTCTGCCTCTGCCCCTGCCCCTTCCCCTGACTCTGACTCTGCATGGGAGTTAAAGGCATGCATCACTATGCCTGGCAGCATAAACTGCTTTCTTATACCACCCAGGACCACCTGCCAAGGGGTAGCATGGTCCACAATGAACTGGGCCCTCCCACGTGACTCATTAATCAAATAAACTCCCTACCGCTTGCCTAAAGGCAGTTTGATGGAGACATTTCCTAAATTGAGGGCCCTCTTCTCAGATAACACTGATTTGTGTCAAGCTGACAAAAATTACCCAGGACAATTGACCCCCTTGTCAAATTGACACATAAATACATTACCTTTAAACCATAACCTTTCCTTTTTTATTTATCCCTAAGATCTCATATTAATATCAAAATATGAAGCACATTTCAACTTTTAAGTCCCAGTCTTCAAGAATTCAAATACTAAGAATTCAGACACTTTAAAACATCCAAACTGTCATTTAGAGGTCAAATCTTGCCCTCTCAAAACGGTCAAATCCACTCTAAAATATTTAAAGTCTCTCTAAAGTATCTGGAGTCTCTCTAAAATATCCAAACTCTCTCAACTGTGGGCTCCTGTTGGGAAAACAAACAAACAACACCAAAACCTACTTACGTACTTTCTTACTCCAAGAGGGAGGATCCAGAATACAGTCATGAATCAAAGCAAGCAAAACCCAAATTCAACAGTGTAAAAAGTTCAGTGCTTGATATCTGGAACCCATTCACAATCTTTTTTTGCTCCAAAAAGAGTTGACAGTTCCACTTTTCCATTTCTGCCATCCAAAGCACACACACCTTGTCTCCTAGGCTCAGACGGGCTCTACTCCACAACTGCAGGTATCCTTGGTGGTTATCCTATGAAACTGTCATCTCCAAAATGCTGGAGTCTACTGTAACTGGACTGTACCTTCAGCAACTGCCTCTCCTGGACTCTAACTCTGCCATATGGTACCATGCCTCAACTTCTCTCAATGACCCACAAACCCTGGGGCTTCTTTTGCAACTGAGGCTGCAGCTTCACTAATGACCTCTGCTGCCCTCCATGACTCCTTTATGCCTTCAACACCAGTACCCACCAGAAAACTCTCACACATGCCCAAGTGCAGCTGCCAGCACAAGGTACAGCGTGAGAACCCTCAGGAACACAGCTTCTGTGTACTGATCCCAAGGAAACACTTCCCAGATGATTTTGCCTCAATAACGCTTGTCTTTTTTTAAATCATAACCAGTTGTTCAGTCCCAGGTGACCAGTATCAATTGTCCCAGGAAAACAAAGATTTAATTTTAGGGTTCTTAATTCAAAATATTACATAATTGTCCCTGATAGAGTCTTAGCTTCCCTCTGAAGCTTCACAAGTCTGGGCTCCATCATGTGTACTGCTCTCAGCATTATCTTCTAAGTTCCCACAATAGCTCATTAAGCACTGCATTCAATGGCTTCTCTAGCCCAAAGGTTCAAAGTCCTTCCATATACTCCCCAAACCATGGTCAGGTCTGTCACAATAACATCCCATGAATATGGTACCAATTTCCATTTTAGGGTTTCTATTGCTGTGATTCAACAAGATGATCAAAAGCAACATTGGGGAGAAACAGTTTAATTCACTTAAACTTCCAGGTCACAGTCCATCATGAAAGGAAACCAGTACAGGAACTCAAGGCAGGAACCTGGAGGAAGGAACTGAAGCAGAGACTGTGAAGCATTTCTGCTTATTGACTTGCTCCCCATGGCTTTGTCTATCTGCTTTCATATACCACCCAGGACCACCTTCCAGAGAGATGCCCACCTGTTGTTTTTAACAAAATCTCAATCATTCAATTTTACCAATAAAGACTTAGTAGCCAGATGCTGCGGTGATAGCCTGCTAGTCCAGAGAAACAGAGAAAGCACCTTCCTCTTCCACTAATGTCCCCAAAGCCTCCTTCTCCTATGCTACCCCCCTAAAAAAACCCAAACTAAAATGTTCTTCCCTTCTACTTCCTATGTATCTCTCTATCCATCCTCCTGACTCCCTTTTACTCTCTGGTTTTATTATTATTATTATTATTATTATTATTATTATTATTATTATTATTAATCATCCTATGTTCACTTCCTATAAACTGGTTGCTTGCATCGACTCTTGACCTATGGTTGACTTTATTTAATCCTGATTATGATATTCAAGCATATAAAGCTTGAATATAAAGCTCTTGCACTAAAGATGTGTGCCAGGGCTGAGCCCCATCACAACTAGGAACAGGTTTTGACAGCACGTAACGCAATCTCAGGGTTCAAGGTGTGATCAAATATCCTGCAACATTTCCTCTGCTTTGTCTAAATAAAAAGGAAAGGTTTTACCTCTAACACAGTAAAACTATTTACACTAATGAAGCTATTTCTGCCAAGCTTTCGACAATATCCTGCTTGGTTGTATTTGGCAGTCTCAGGATTATTTTTGAGTTCGAAGTTCTGTAAAATGTTTGTGTCAGTCTCACATGAACTCAGAAATTTGAATGTCCTAAGACATTTGTAGTCTGAAGCTGATCTTTGGGTGGTGGTTGTCAGCTTAGTGACAGCCGAGAACACAGCAGTCAATGCAAAAGTGGCCACTGTTGGCACAGAACTCTTTTTCTTGGGACATTTCCTCTTGATGTCCATCCTTTTTCTTCAGATGTTTCACTTGTTTAGTGATCTCTAGATTCCTTAGTTGCAAGCTTTTATTCTCCTGGAAAAATAAAAGCAAAACTCTACCCTAATCATAATTCAGAGGGTTCCTTTTTTTGGCAGACTATATCTTTTCTAAGACAAAATTTTTTTGGCAACAGAAAAAATATTATCATTCAATTAAAAAAAAAACTTTTGAATTTTTGTAACTAAATATACCTTAGTAGTGTGGATAAATATAACTATATTACCCTTTCTCTTTAAATATATAAATGCAGGGTTTAAGTGTATTTAGTTTTAGATCACAAAAGACGTTCACTTTGAATTTCAGCGTCCCATTTGTGGGCTTTTAAATTTAAATCACTGCAATTCTTATGCACCTGCCTCTCTGCCTCCCAAGTGCTGGGATTAAAGGTGTGAGCATCTGCCTGGCTACAGATTTCTTATCATAGTTATTCTCATGGGGTTAGCCTCAATTAACTTAGTTCTCCATTTCTCCTTATTTTTAGATTTTTAGAATAAATCATTCTTGCTGATTTATTCTGAATTTGTTCCCTGGCAAATATTGATATTCTAGTCCTAATTAAACATGATGCCAATTTGTCTACAATTTCATTATTTTGAGACATTTTGTCTGTCTTGTCTGTTTGAACTATATAAAATTTGATGTCTTTTATAGGTTTTGTCATTTCCATTCATGCCTCTCATGATGAGATATCTTTGCCACTTATCTCTCAGTTAGTGGTTTTCCATTTTGATGACCATATAGCTACACCGTTCCACATGCACCATGAATTGAAGAAGATAGAGATTTTCCTTTTGCTTTCCTAGCTGTTTGTTTAACAGCCAATAGTGCTGCACTGATTTTGTGATTCCTTCCTCGGTATTTCATCTCCTGGTCTACAGGCTACCTCTTTCCATTAGTTTTGGTTCCATCAGTGGTTGATGAACCACCAGTAAACCATGCGTTAACCAAATGTTCTGACCATTGTGTTGGTCCTCACAGTTCAATGGGTGCCTCTTTGGGAGAAGGAGGGGAATGGTTTAGGGATGGGGATTATGGGCAACTGAGTTATCTCCTCAGTGGAGGAAGGTACAGACCCCTTTGCTACCACATTCTGGTCAAAAAGAAATTCAAATAGATACCAATTCCACTGTAATACCGTTCCTTCCATGGCTAAGCCTGCAAAGGACTCTGCCTCCAAACAGATCAAATCCATCATGGTAAGAGGCACCCTTATGACCATAGGTTGGCAATGATTGAATATAAGGTTATCCATGCCTCATAAGATGTCCTAATTTCTGTCTCAAAGAGAATATTTGCTCTCTTTATATGGAAAGCATTTGCAATAGAAGCCAACAGGCAAATGTTGGTGGACTCATTTTGGTTAATGAAGAGTCCCCAGTTGCCAATTCACCAATAAATATGATATCTATCATCCGGTTCAATATTGGTCAGCGTTGCATCATGGAGAAGACCTTATAGGCAGTCACAAAAGCTGCTCTTTGTTCCTGTCCCCATTGGAAATTAGCTCCTTTCTAGTAACCCTGTAAAGGGTTTTTATAATAATCTGTAAATATGGTGTGTAGTTTCTTTAGTGTGTAAACATGCCAATTAGGAGCTGTATCTGAGTTTGTGGGATTAAAGGAGTGTGCAACCACCACCTTGTTCACTGTAACTCTAGAATTTAGAAAACAACTAAATTATAGAGATCCCCCTGTCTCTGCTGGGATTAAAGGCATGGGCTACCACCACCCTGTTCAAATATTTTTATCTTAGCTCCAAATCACTCCACCTCTTAGAGATTTAGAAAACAAGTTTGAACTGTAGTAACCCTTTGAATTTCCTAAAACATTTAAATCCCTTAATTGCATTTTTAATACCAAACAACAAAAATATTCCTTTTATTTAAGAAGAAAACTCAAAAGCTGATATCCAGGATGGCATGGGCAATGTGGCAATCTAAAGTCTAACATTCTAAAATAGAATTAAGACAGAAACTTTTTTGTTTGTTTGTTTGTTTTTTGTTTTTTGAGACACGGTTTCTCTGTGTAGTTTTGGTGCCTGTTCTGGAACTCAGTCTGTAAACCAGGCTGGCCTCAAACTCACGGAGATCCACCTGACTCTGCTTCCTGAGTGCTGGGATTAAAGGTTTGTGCCACCACCGCCCAGCTCCAGAAATCTTTTATACATAGGTCTTTAACTTTTTACTCTGTTTGTGTGCTAAATATATCCATTCTAGGATATTATCTTCTCTCCGCATAAGAATTCCTGTGGGAGAATGAGTAGAAGGCAAAATAACTAAAATACAATCAAGCTTTGGATCCAAGCACTCCACATGTGCATCTTGTAGTTTCTTTGCTACCAGAGCCAATTCTCTCTTAGCCTCATCTGATAATTTTCTTGGACTATTGAAGTTCTTATCGTCTTGTAAGGTTTGAAATAAACTACTTAGTTCTTGAGTACTTAATCTAGTTGTGGGCCATAGCAAGTTAATATCTCCCAGCAATTTTTGAAAACCATTAAGAGTTTGCAATTGATCTCTTCTGATTTGTACTTTCTGTAGTCAAAACTTCTGTAAACCTATTTTGTTCTCTTTACTCCATCAAACATTCTTTTCTAGGGTATCTGCATCTGAACCAGTAAGTGAGATATCATCCATATAATGATAAACTTTACATTGAGGAAAGTGTTGACTAATTATTTCTAAAAGCTACTGTATAAAACATTAACACAAAGCGAGGCTGTTTAACATTCCTTGTGGAAGGACATTCATTGATACCTTTTAACAGATTGAGCACAATTATAAGTAGGCACTGTGAAGGCAAATTTTTCATTATCCTGTTATTGTAAAGGTATAGTAAAAACAAAAACAAAAACAGTCTTTTCAATCAATCACTATAATAGACTGTCCCTTAGGTAATAAAGAAGATAAGGGAATTACAGGCTGTAAAGAGCCCATTGGCTGAATCACCTTATTTATGGCTCTTAAATCTGTCAACATTCTCCATTTTCCAGATATCTTTTTGATGACAAATACAGGAGAATTCCAAGGACTGGTCGATTCTTCAATATGTTCAGCATTTAGCTGCCCCTGTAGCAGATATTCTAGTGTCTGTAATTTTTCTGATGTCAGAGGCCATTGTTCCACCCAGACAGGTTTGTCAGTTAACCATTTTAAAGGTAGGGCTGTTGGTACCTCTGAAAAGCCAACAGCTGTTGTGTTCTGCTGATGTACAACCTGAGTGGTCTGTGACTGTTCTTGATAATACTTTTAATATCTTCTCAGAAGCATTCTTTATTCTATTATTTGTTTCTGAGATTTGAGGAATGTTAATCTGTATTTTCCATTGCTGTAGCAAATCATGTTCCCATATATTCATGGCTATATTAGCCTCATATGGTTTTAATTTTCCTATTTGCCCTTCTGGCCCTATACACTCGACCCATCTTGTACTTTGTTTTACCTGAGACAAAGTTCCAATCCCTAAAAGCTGAATACCTCCTGAAGAGGCCAATTAGGATGCTAATATTTTGGTGAAAGTATTGTTATATCTGCTACTGTGTCTACTAAACCTTCAGTTTCAATGCTATTTATTTGTATTTTTAGCTTTGGTTTCTGATCATTTATAGTAGTTTGCCAAAATACTTGTTTTCTGGCCTCTCCTAAATTTTTGTTTTGTCTACTGAAGCTGTTCTGTCCTTGATTATATCCAGAGCAGTGTTGTTTTTAACAACAGTCATTAAATATTTTAATTTCTCTGTGGATGAGTTTTTCTGATACTGACAGAAAATGATTGAATCCAATTTGATACCATGGCCTGTTGAGGCTCCGTAGGGCATTTCCTAATGGGAAAGGGTTACCTTGTCTGTCCCTTGTTGATCTGCATTCATTAGTCCCATGCCAGCCTTTGCCATACTGTCTGCATACTCTGGAAGGGTGGAGCCTTCTTATTGGATTATCTATAGAAAAATCATTGTTTCTAGGAATACCTTTCCTGCAATCTCTTTTCACATTATGTTGCTTACCACAATTAAAACATCTGATATTTTGATTTTTTAAAAACTTTTAGAAATTACTCCTCCTATCAGAGGAGCATCATGAACATGATATCCAATATCAGCTGTATTTCTAATCCATTCATCTATTGGTGCTAATATTTCCTTTAAAGGACTAATCATCCTTTTGCATTCTGAATTAGAATTTTCAAAAGCTATAGATTTGATTAATATTTGTCTGACTTCTGAATCTGATACTATTCTATTATAGCTGAAGTCAATCTTTGTAAAAAAAAAAATCAGTGAAGGCTTCTTTCAGACCTTGTATAATTTTAGTAAATGACTCAGACCTCTTTCCTGATTCTTCTACCTTCTCCCAAACATTTAAAGCTGCTAAATGACATAGCAACAAGGTGTGATCATTAAATTCAAACTGTCTTTGTAGCTCAGCATTTTGACCATCACCTAGTAATTGATCTTGGGAAATATTAATACTTCTGGCCTTATTTCATTGTTCTATGGCCCTAGTTTCCTCTTTCCATGTTCTCCCTTGTAACTGAGGACAAGCTTCCAATATTGCTGTTACCAAATCTTTCCCAACTTGAGGGATAATTCTGTTCTCAGTTGCCCATGAATTTTATAACTGCTTCACACAGGGTGGATGCATACCATATGAAACGACCTCTTCCTTAAATCTCCTCAAATCTAACATTTCTATAGGATTCCATTTAACTTCTTGATAATCATGGGGGTGCCTGTTGTCTCCTTGTAGTTCTTATATAACAACTGGATAAACTAAGGTTGGTTTTCTAACAACCTTGGGCTGCCCCCCTTCAGTTTCATCATGCAATGAAGCAGTAGGTTCTTGTCTAAATCCCTCTGTCTGTGTCTTAGTGTTTTTCTTATTTTCATTTATAAGTCTTTCTAAGACTTGTATCTTATCAATTCACTTTTCATATATGGCACAAAAAAATCACTATGGTTATTCAGGATGAAATATGAATTACCAGACTGATAGTGATTATAATTGGTATTATGTCAATCTCAGTTAAGTCATTTATCTTTTCACCTTCTGATTCTATTTTCAAGCCATCTAAAGTAGCACTATACAGGGTCCTAATGCCCTGTGTTATGATGTTTCCCATCTTTAATGTGGGAAAGATTTTTCCGCTTAATATTATTTAATTCTCTCCTTAAGGACTTCTCAGGTGTCTTACCAAATCTGATGTCTTCTCAGTTTGTCTGCAGCTGGCATGATTTCTCTGTCTGTGTGGTCATGCCACACATTGGAGCACCAAATGTTGTTTTTGTTTTGTTTTGTTTTGTTTTGGGTTGGATGGGTTGGGTTTTTGAAGACAGGGTTTCTCTATTTAGTCCTTGCTGTCCTGGAACACACTCTGTACACCAGGCTGGCCTTGAACTCAGAGATCCACCTGCCTCTGCCCCCCGAGTGCTGGTATTAAAAGTATACACCACAACTGCCCAACCCAAATGTTGTTTTTTTTTTAATCAAAACCTCAATAAAGACTTGGGAGCTAGATGATGGGGTGAAAGTCTGCTAGCTCAGAGAGGCAGAGAAAGCACTCCACTGACCTTTCTCCTCTGCTGATATCCTGAAGCTTCCTTCTCCTATACTATCTCAAAACAGCCTTCTCATACTAAAATATCCCTTCCTTCTACTTCCTGTGTGTCTCTCTTTCCATCCTCCTGACTCTCCTTTACTCTCTATGGTTTTTTCTTAATCACCTTATGTTCACTTCCTGTAAACTGGTTGCTTGCTCTGCCCCTTGACCTATGGTGGATTTTATTTAATCCTGTTTACAATATTCAAGCAGAAAGCTCTTGGACTAAAGGTGTGTGCTAGGGATTAGCCACACCACAACTAGAAATAGGTTTTTCCAGTAATTAATGCAATCTTGGTGTTCACAGTGTAATAAAATATCCTGGAACAGCCACCTTCAATGATCTGAGACCACACACATCAATTATTAATGAAGAAAATGTACTAGACTTGTCTGCCAGCAAATATTGTGAAGACATTTTCTTAAATGATAAGCTCTCTTGCTAAAATTTTGTTGGTTTGTGTAAAGTTGACATAAACCAAGGCACTACCCTTCTGAATCACTGTTTCAGCTATATGCACACGTACACGAATGCAAGCGAGTGAGATCACATACACAAAGGCATAAGTTTTTCCTTATCATTTATGAGCTATTATTACTCTGCCTCCTTAGTTACTTTCTCTCTTTTCTGCATGGATAAGCAAATTTCACACCACAGTTTTCATGTATAAGCTGTGCTATACTACCTATCAGAGGGCAAAGTATACATTAGACAAATATAACAAAACTGGTTAGAATTTCAAGGTCACTGACTCGGATCATGTAATTTGTTGGAGCCTTTTTTCTTCTCATTCCTGTAAAGGATGCCTGCACCATTGTCATATGTTGACAAGTCAGGGGGTCATTTTCTTTTGTCCAGAGTGAGATTCCACAGTTCATCATCAGGTTATAAAATAGCAGTTAGTCAAGGATCAGGCTGGCTTTGTTTCATCCAAGGTCAGCCTTTGACTCTTCTGTGTCTATGAGATAGCTACTTCTATATACAAAGTATCCACAGATACATTCATTACTACAATTGACTATAATTCTAATTCAAGAAAAAGCAGTGCCCTGAAAATCCCAATTTGACAGACAAAGAGATTCAGATAAAGAGTCCTATAAGCCTGCTTCCTAAACTAGTTTATCCTACATGAATTCAGAGCATCCAAATATGTTAGAATGGCTGTTAGGAATATCAGTACATGATGAATCTAAACCAAAATTGCTACTGTGAAAGACAAAAGAGAAATATTAAACAGACATGTGGCTTACTGGTTCTCAGAAAAGCTTAGTAAGTACCCACTGGACAGTAAACTCACACTGCTAAGACAGTGTGCTTCAATTAAATCCATGCAGTACTTCAGTCAGTCACCTGCTCAGACTAAAGCCTTGATAGTGTCTTCTTCATTTGTACCAGGGCATGGGGAGCTTTAATACCATGGATGCTTCAGAGATAGCTATGGGTTTTGTTGTTATGAAGAATATGGTCTTGCTCTTAGACATTTGTAAATAGACTCATATTCTTCAAAATATTTACTAAACAATTTTCTAGCAGAGTAGAAAGCACACACTCAGCTGTGAATGCTAATACGAGCAATTTTATGTCTATGAAGCAGGCACAAGAGAATGCAGTAAATTCCAGGGTCATGGACTTCATTTCAGACTTGTTTTTGGGCTCAATAGTAGAAGTTTACTATGTGGACATATTTCCACTCCAGGAAGACTTCTGGGTGGCTCCTGCAGTGTGTTGCCTTGGGTGCTGGTTGTCATTTGGAGGGAAGTCTCTGCGTCCCTTCTTGTTTCTGTGGCATTTGTAACTTCGCTCTGGGATTTTGATGGACGTAAGGAACACAACCTACTCTTTAGTAGGTAGGAATTAGCTCGGGGTTTTGAATAGATTGAGAGTTGCTTTTTCTGGCTCCTACACCCTTATTTCATACAACAGACTATCTGGAAATGACTCACAGAGCTCAGTTTGATGTAAGTAAACACTCCAGGCCTCTGCAGTTGGGAACTAGATGCTTCACCATCCGAGGGCAATCCTTGCTTTGATGAAACACTTTAGTTTAACACCCCTGAGTAAGGTGACCATTAGACTCTTGCCAAATATCTATTTTCTGTGCATGTTCTGGTGATAGCAGTTCTTAATGACTGGTATAGCTTAGAGCAAAAGAGAAACAATCAGAAACATATGGCTCTGCTTGTAGTCACTGCAATTAATTTAGTCAAAGATGGACTTCCATATTTTGGAAGTTGTAATCCACTCAGCCTTTGAAGTAATTAAGAACTTTGCAGAGTTTGGTGGTGGTGGTGCATGTCTTTAATCCCAGAACTCGGGAGGAAAAGGCAGATGGATCTCTGCGAGTTCAAGGCCAGTTTGATTTATAAAATGAGTTCCGGACATCCTGGGCTGTTACACAGAGAAACCTTGTCTTGGAAAACCAAATATAAACAAATAAACAAATATAAATATAAATAACTTTGAAGTAAATTAAGTCTCCAAAAAAGTGAATATAGCACAATAAAATGATAATTCAGAATTGAGTCCTCTTTCAAATTTAAGCATTTTAACTATCAGTCTCCATAATGGCTCAGTCTCTCTACAGAAGGAATATATGTATTACTCCTGAGTGATGAAATTACTGATGTACAGAGAGATAAATACACATATATACACACATATTATTTTTGAGTGGTGCTGGATATTAACTTGAGTGTGTTTTGAAAGTTCTCTATCACTGATCCCCAGCCCATGATTTCTTTTTAGCAATAAGTCAAGGTCCTGCCTATTGTTTTCTGCCAATAGTTCAAGAAGGTCCATGTTAATGGATGGTAACAGAAATGAACAACAGTAGTAATGGATGAGGAAAGAGAAATAACAAAAATTCTGGATCACATGGAGATTTAAAAGTCAAAGATATGTGCTTTTATTGTAAGTGTGTTGAATGTTATTAAAGGATTTTGGTCATAGATGTAAAATAACATGTTTTATGTTTAAAGTTTTATGTTTAAAGATGATTTATGTTTAAAGTGATACCTCTGGCAATAATATTCCAAACACCTGTTGGTAGATAGAGCAAACACTCAAGTGTTGGGACCATTAAGATGCTACTGTCATAGTGGCAAGAGATGTTTATGATAATGGAAAACATCAGAATTCATGCTAATTTTGACTACAGCCAAAGGGCTATCTGAGGGGGTTGTAAGTGAGGCATGAGATTAGAAGCTATCAGGAATAGCCCAGTGTTGTTGAACAAGCACCTTTTAGGATGTAGAGTCAGCCCCCTAAAAAAAGAGGCTTTAATCAGAGATCTAGAGTATCTGAAGAGATTCTCTACTGAACAAGTGCAGAGTATTTTATTATTATTTCCTAAACAGTGGAAGTATAACAATTATTATATAAACATTTATACTTTATTAGGATTAAATAACACAAAGATGATTTAAAGTGCATGAGAAAAGGTATATGATCTGTATACAAACCATGCACCATTTCGTATATGGAACTTGGTACCCATCGGGGAGATCCTAGAACCAATCCCTGCCAAGGTATTGATGAGGAACACAGTGAGAAGAGAGGGATGACAGAAGTACCAGGAGGCTGTGGAAATTTCCAACTGATGCTGCCAATTATTCATTCAAGTGGAAAATTAAGAGGCAGGAATCCGAAGGTCAGGAAAAGATCTAAGCTGGAAACACGGGAGATGTTTCAGAGAACATTATGAGGCAGTTTCTGAAAGGTGTGGGTCATTGAGCTTGTAAGGACTCTATGTCTATGGATGGAGCAGGGTGCATCAGCCACAGATGGTCACAAACTCTGAACTTTACTATTGAATGAGATCTCAAGTCATCAGCTGAACTTGCTGATTTTCAAGGCCTCAGGGGCACTCTGGTCCTTACAGCTATTCTATTACAGCTGAAGGTTTCTCACTGGACAGAGATATTCCAATGGATGGTGATCCTAAAGGTCTGAAGGTGAAGAGATTGTGTTAAAGGAAAGCAAAAAAGGGTGAGTGTGACTATGTGTCCCCAGGCTGTGTGGAAACAATGTATCAAGAAGGAGGGAGCTGTAGCCAGGCATAGGACTAGGAGACAAAACCTCAAGATTGGTGGATGGATTAATCAAGCCATAAGTTGCTGTCGTTTTCTGCTATATTTAGAGCAAATACCTAATCAGAGTGGCTTCAAAGGAAAAAGGACTGAAAGTACAACAAAAGTGAGTATCGACTACTACTTTTTCAAGGGTATTCGGTTGGGAACAGAGAAAGAAAACTAGCAGCGGCCGGAGTTTGTGGTCAGTAAACGATTTCCCTTACAGGAAAAGCATTCATCTTCTGGTGGACAGCATCTAGACCAGGGAGAAAAGTGGGGCTGTAAGGGAAAGGGAGAAGAATGGTAACATGGATTTAGCAATGTCTTTTACAAGACAGGAATGGAATCAAGAGTACTGTCTACTGGCGAATGGGATAAAAGGAAGAAAATAGAGACATGGTTGCAAATGAGAATTAAATGGGTGGCTGTGGGTGGTCCTTTGCTTTGTCAAGGATATAGGAAGCATGATTACCCATGGGAAGGAACTGCCAGTGGTTTAAAGAGAAGCAGTCAGGTAGGAATGAAATGGGAAAGTGAATGGTTTAGGTGACCCAGTTGCGGGGCAATCTTTGTGGCTTATTCCTTCCACACGTATGAAGCTCGGGGTTATGGTTACATACCAGACCTTCCAGCCACATTTTTGAACAGTGGGTGGACAGTTGAATTTAATCACCATGAGTTAAAATAAAGCAAGGGTATGAAGTGAAACCAAACGATGGTGTGTCACAGTAGAGTCACGCCACATGCCGGTGACGATGCAGAGGTGGGAAGAGACAAGGGTGTGAGGTGCCACTACACAGTGTGCCACACACAGTACAGCTTGCTGCATGCCAAGGGAAGACACGAAGGTAGGATGAGACGAGGGCATGCAATGATACCAAGCAGTGTGTCAGAGTAATGGCTCTGCCAGGTAGCAAGCGGGACATGTGAGTGTGAATAGATAAGGAAGTAGTGATGAAGAGACAATCAGTAGTTTAACAGACTGGTTGAGCAAGCTGAATGCAGAGTAGCAACTGGAGGATTAGCAGAAGCGAAACAGGTAAGAGAAGACCAGAGATGGGGTCCAAGCACTCCGTGTTTAGAACAGAGGTAGGGGAACAACTATTACCACTTGTCACAGGTCAAGACTGAGCTTGAGTCTCGAAAGTATTAAGGAAGCTGAGTAACTGAGAAATGAGTGTGGCAATGCTAAGAAACCAAGATGCCAGAGGGGTGATTTCTGTGGCCAAATGAAATATGCCCAAATCAACCAAGTGTTGAGAAGAGAAACTAAGTGGGAGACAATTTCCAAAACTTCCATGTTACCTTCCTTGCTAAATAAGTGCCTGCTGGGTGCTGTCGATGAGGTGATATTCTGGGCTGTGGAAGGAGGACAGATATGATTGATTTTCATATGAACTTGTCTAGCCTAATGATTAGTACAAAATGACACTAAAGAAATTAAGTCTTAATTGTATTATTTTCATCTCTGCTTGATGGGTCCTTAATGAGGGAGTTAATTTATTTTCATATAATTCCCTGTATTCTGGATGAATGCTCAGCCTTTGGTGTTTGGTTTCAAACATTTAGTACAATAAACATAACAATTTAGAAATAAGCCTCTGAGGATGCAGAAACTTCAGCTACCACGTGTACTGGCTGGTTTTGTGTGTCAACTTGACACAAGCTGGAGTCCTCAGAGGAAGGAGCCTCAGTTGAGGAAATGCCTCGATGAGATCCAGCTGTAAGGTGTTTTCTTGTTTGGTGACCAATGGGGGAGGGCCCAGTCCATAGCAGGTGGTGCCATCTCTGAGCTGGTGGTCCTCTGTTCTATAAGAAGGTGGGCTGAGCAAGCCATGGGAAGCAAGTTGGTAAGCAGGTCCCCTCCATGGCCTCTGTATCAGCTCCTACCTCTGGGATTCTGCCCTGTTCAAGTTCCTATCCCGACTTCCTCCAGTGATGAACAGCAATGCTGAAGTAAAAGCCTAATAAGCCTTTTCCTCCCCAACTTGCCTTTTGGTCATGGTGTTTGGTCACAGCAATAGAAACCCTAAGACACCATGGAAGCATTTTTTTCACTTACCAAAAATGGTTTTAGCATTAATAATGTAGATCTTACCCAATAATGTAGATTTTTCCCAATAATGTAGAAAATAATGATTGGTCACATAAATACATATTAAATAATATAAAATAAAGAAAAAACATTTCAAATAGAGTATAAATACATTTTTTCATTGTTTTTCTGTATATTTATTGTCACACTAAAAGTCATTGTTCTGTAATTTACAGGGTTTCTCTTTCTTTAAAATTTTTTTGATCGTGCATGCATGTGTGCTCGTGTGTGCATGTTTGTGTGTACATGTATGTGTCTGCATGTGGGTATTGCACAAAAGCATAGATGCTTTTGAAGGCTAGAAGTGCCGGACCCTACCAGTGCTGGTTACAAATGGTTGTGAGTCACCAGACATTGATGTTGGAAATAGAATTTGAGTCCTCTACAAGGATAGTTAATACTCTTTGCTACTGAGTCTTCTCTCCAGCCCCATGTGGTTTCTCTTATATCAATCATTTTAAAAAACATTTATGTGGTTTTGGTTTTTATTCCTACAACAATCTGAGAAACATATATTGTTTTTAAATTTGTAACTAACATAGACACATAGGACAAACTAATCAAATCTCTCTTCCTGTTTCCATGTACTACCTCCCTGTGCCAGTCACTGGTAATTACTACTCTCCTTTATGTTCATTTTTTTTTAATGGTCACACATAAGAAGGCATCCAGGGCACTTATCTTTCCATTTGCAGTTTATTTAAATTAACATAATGTCTTCCAGTTCCATCCATTGTGTGGTAAATGGTGGAGGACTTCTTCCCCTGTTATTATAAAATACTTTCCTTCTTTGTTATAATTTTTTGAGATCATTTCATGTACCTCTGCCCACTGGCCTCCAGGTACCTGAGGATGATCTTAAACTTCTGATCCTCCTGCCTCTAGCTCCTCAGTGGTGGGAATATAGGTGTTTGCCAACAATTTATGCGGTGACAGAGACTGAACACAGAGCATTGTGCATTCAGGTAAAAGCTCTGACAACTGAATCAGGTCCAGCCAGACATTCATCATTTTTTTTGACAGAATGCTTTTGAAATATAGTAGCACTGTTTTGAGTCCTTTTTAAAAAAAAAAAATTCTTATTTTGGCTTACATTATCTATCTGATACTACATTGTGTTTACTTTAAATCTTTTAGCATACAGGTAATAGAGGTTTTTAAAACTCCTGGTATGATAATTCCAACCTTCCTGACTCAAGTTCTATAACTGTTTTCTCTCTCTCTCTCTCTCTCTCTCTCTCTCTCTCTCTCTCTCTCTCTCTCTCTCTCTCTGACTTTTGTTTGTTTGCTTGGTTGGTTGATTGGTTTTCAATTGTAATATGCCTCATGGGGGTGGGCTGGGGGGAAGGGGAGGGGGCGGGAGGGGGGAGAACAAGGGAATCCGTGGCTGATATGCAGAACTTAATGGTATTGTAAAATAAAATAAAATAAAATAAAATAAAATAAAATAAAATAAAATAAAATAAAATAAATTACAGTAAGAAAAAAAGGTGGACATAATCACACATTGAAAGTGAATAGGTACTTAACAATATAGTGATACTACACTGGATTTTAATGATTAGTGAACCTCTGCCCTGTGAACTTCGTTGGTACATTCCAGTTCTCCTGTTACATAGAACTAGATGTCCTCTAAGTCCCCTGCATACGTGCACAACTTGTATATTTCTATTCTTCCAGGTAAGTTGGGCAATGATTTATAACTCTATCTATTCAGGTTCTCCTAAAACATTTTCTCAGAAGGAAAGTACTTTTCTGGTAGATATGAATGTCACATGGATCACTAACAGGGGTACAGCCTGAGAATTGCGTCATGGGTATTTTTATCATTGTGTGATGATCTGAGATGGTCTAGATCAATCACTTGTCATAGTCAATTGATGGGATCAAGAAACATAATAAGAGATATGAGTCTATTGCCAGCATAACCTACTAGTTTACATGAAACATTTAAAAGTAAATAGGAATATACTCTAAAATTATAGTGAAGTCACACCTGGTACACAGGCCTGCAAACCCAGCCATCTAAGAGGCTGAGGCAGGAGGATTTCAAGATCAAGGCTTTGACAGCCTAAGGAGATCCTGTCTAAAGATGAAAGAAAAATAAAGAACCGGAAATAGAGCTCAAGTCAGAAGGGAGAAGTGGATATGATAAGATAAAAAGGGAGATTATGGAATCTACTTTTAAAAAGGAACTACTTGTTTTAAATAAGATAAGTAATGAAAAATTTTTGTCTGAGTTTATCAAATGTTACTGGACTGGACATTGTTAATATATAATGGAGTTTTTTATCTGAATCTGTCAAATGTTAATGGACTAGACATCGTTAATGTAATCTTGACTGTGTATATTGTATATACTTACTGGATATAGTTTTTCTTGTATTAGTTATAAGCTTTTTTAATTTTAGACAAAAAGAGAGGAAATGTGGTGGTATTGTGTTCCCCAAAATATTGTGTACCTTAATAAACTTATCTGGGGTCAGAGAATAGGACAGCCACAATATGAAACAGAGGTTAGGCAGTGGTAGCATACGCCTTTAATCTTAGCATTCCAGAGACAGAAATCCCTCTGGATCTCTGTGAGTTCAAGGCCACATTGGAAACGGCCAGGCGTGGTGACCCACACCTTTAATCCCAGGGAGTGGTGGTAGAAAGCAGAAAGGTATATAAGGCGTGAGGACCAGAAACTAGAGGCTTTTGCCCTGGAGAGGCATTTGGCCTGGAGAAGCATTTGGCCTGGTTAAGCATTCAGGCTTCTAGCAGCAGTTCAGCTGAGACCCATTTTGGATGAGGACTGAGAGGCTTCCAGTCTGAGGAAGCAAGACCAGCTGAGGATCTGGTGAGGTGAGATAGCTGTGGCTTATTCTGTCTCTCTGACCTTCCAGTGTTCACCCCAATACCTGGCTGAGGTTTGATTTTATTAATAAGACTCTTTAAGATTCATGCTACAGAGAAGCCAGAGTAAGTACACAGGACTGCAAAATACCCAAGCATGTGAGTAACCTGAGACAGTGTAAAGTGGTAAAACACAAAGTGATAGCATGGTCACTTAGCACCAAGCGTACTGGAATTGTATCACAAGAAGTATAGTTAGTCCTTTAATCCCAGCACTTGGGAGGCAGAGGCAGGTGGATCTCTGTGAGTTCGAGGCCAGCCTGGGCTACCAAGTGAGTTCCAGGAAAAGGCACAAAGCTATACAGAGAAACCCTGTCTCGAAAAACCAAAAAAAAAAAGTATAGTTAGTATTAAACTCATTTCTTTCTTATTAGAATAGCAATATTCTAATACTTCCTTCCCCAAGTCACTTGTCTCCACCAAAATGATTTTTTTCAGTTGCAAAATTTTTCTCTCTTCTTAATTTGGCACCTGTCCATGCGTGATTCTGAATGGGACGTTTGGGTGGTTTAGAGGCTGCAGTTACTCGCTCTACATTCTACATCTTGACAAAGTAGGCAAAGCTAATGTAGTCAGCCCACATGGTTTCATGCCCTTCAACTGAAGTGATCTCATACTTTATTCAAGATGACATTATAGACAGCTGAAATTTTAATAAATGACTTGACATTACCTAACTAGTTCTCAGCCACTTTGTGGTCTTCAAACTGAAGTTACCCCCCCCCCCCCACCCAGTGTGGAGTGTTTATAATAAATTTAGATTGCATCTCTCTTCCCTCATTTAGATTCAGGACACCGAGTTATTACAGAGTGAAGCTTGTGACTTCAGTCCTGGAAATCCATCTTACACAAATTCTTTCTTATTATTCCTGTTTGTTTTTCCATGTGTAAGGCTTGTGATGAAGATGTCCACAGTGGAACAGAAGCCTAGCCTGTGACCATGGTATTCTTTGGTATGTGATCCTAGATGGCTCTTAGAAGAATTTGAGAGTAATCCTTTGGGTAGCATAACTATTTACTAAAATATAATTTAGATACTTTCCTAACCTGGTAGAAAAAATAATACCTAGAATGGTTTTTTGGGGGGTTCTAGTGTATGCCCCCCAAAAAACATTTATTCGAAAGATTCATATGTACTTCTTGGAATCCAAAGGGAGAGAGAAATGTAGCTAGAGTTGAAGAAGAAACCACAATAAGAAATTAAAATGTCATTTGAGCGGTGTATTTCATCCATGCTTACCTTCTCAAGTCCCTGTATTCTGTCTTCCTGTAGGCTGCTTTTCCTTGCTTTCCCAGCTATCCTGCAGAGACTGCCTGGTGGTTATTGCAGTTGGAGGGTGATAATTAATAACACCTCCTTTCCCCAATAGGGAACCAATTTTAGAAATACAAGAACCAGACAGATGAAGATAAAAATACTAGCCTTACCCCTTACTTGAAGACCTGGTAACAGACTGTGAATTGGATTTAAGGCAAAATTGAATTTCTACTACTTTCTGCCTCGAATTAAACCCTCTCAAAGATGCAAGGTCTCACCCTTTGTAAGGACAGTCACCCCAGGAAGACAAAACCAAGCAGCTTCCAGAAAGGGAGCTGAACACAAAACATTGTTAGTCTGTCTAATAAAAGCTAAGAACAGTGAGAGTCGAGGTCTCATGGTTGCCATCTGCTCCATTACAAAAGCAAAGATGCATGCTATGCAGAGAAAGATAGAAAGTGAGGATACAGGGAGTGCATTTCTTCTCAAAGAAATCATTTAGTCCTAATTTGAAAAGACCAACCTGAAAAACATAATTGTTTAACTTGGGTAAGCTATCTTCACTTTTGCTTTGTAAAATCACATAAACATAAAGAAAAAGACATTAGGAAAACAATAACTTTCTCAAACACACACACACGCACACGCACACGCACATGCACACACACACACACAGGCATGCATCTTGAATCAATGAAGCAAAAGATATAAACAACAAAAACTTTAAGGCACTGAAAAAAAAAATTAAAGAAGATTCCAGAAGATGGATAGATCTTCCATGCTCATGGATCGGTAGGATTAGTATTGTTAAAATGGACACCCTGCCAAAAAGCAATCTACAGATTCAATGCAATCTCCACCAAAATCCATCACAGAAATTGAGAAACTAATTTTAAATATCGTATGAAACACAAAAGATACAAGATAGCCCCAAAACCTTAAACAATAAAACATCCACTGGAGGAACATTCCTGGTTTCAAATTATACTATGGAGCTAAAGTAATGTAAACAGTGTGGTACTGGCACAAAAATCAGACTCATCAATTAACAGATTATAAATGAAGACCCACAAATAAACACACACTCCTACCAGGTACATGAATTTGACATAGAATTTGACATAGGCTAACAATACACAGTGGAGAAGAGTAATCTTCAGCAAATATGCTTGGTTATTCTGGATAGATGCATGTTGAAGAATGAAATGAAATCCTCATCTCTTACCCTGAACAAACTCAACTCCAAATGGATCAAGAACCTTGCACCAGACAGTTCTTTGTTAACTTGACAGAAGCTAAGTTCATTTTTTTTTTTAAGATCAGCACTCTTTGCTATCAGGTAAATGCAAATGAATACTACTTGATATTTAATCTCTCTCTACTCAGAATTTGTAAGATTAAAAAATTAACTAAGGACAAATTCTGGTGTGGTTGCGGGGGAAAGGAAACACTAAGTATTCACTGCTGGTGGGAATGCAAATTGGTGAAGCCATTGTGGAATTTAGTGTGGCTGTTCCTCCAAAAGCTAGAAATACAGCTACTGCATGATACAGCCATACCAGCCACTCGTGGACATATACCCAAAGGACTCTATATTCTAACATACAGATAACTGCAATATACAGAAAACTGCTTATCCATGTTCATTACTGCTCTATCACAATAGACAGGAGACAAAAACAGCCCAGGTGTCTATTAACTGATGAATAGATAATGAAAATGGGATCTATTTACACAATAGAATATTATTTTGCTGTTAAGAAAAATGGAGATATGAAAGTTGCAGGTAAATAGATGGAACTGGTAACTATCACTCTGTATGAGGTAACATAGACACAGAAGGACAAATGTAAAAAATTGTCTCATTTGTTTATCCTATCTTGGAATAATCAGATATATATGGTTCATTTGGAAGACCCATCAGAGTCAAGAAATTAGTACAGTGCCCTAGGCAGGGGGACTTTCAAGTGAGGGGGGATAGAATACAATGGTACAAGAGCTTACAGGAGAACAATGGAACAGACAGGGTTAAATACAGAGAAAGAAAGGAAGATATGCCCTTCAGGACACATGTCCAATGACCTTCTTCCCCCAAACAGGTCCCATCTACATATGGAAAGTTCATCAGTAGCCAATCTGTGAAGAGGCTAGCTTTCTCGTGAGCCAGTCATCACTCAACAGTGTCTACAGCAGGGGACCAAGTCTTTAGCATATAGGATATCTTCATTAGTCATTTTATATCCAAATAATGGCAAAAGAGATGCAAAGTATCATTGATCATTGATCAAAGTGTCAATAGGTTTCTAGTGTATTAGTTGATGATATTCTAGGTACATTTAATCCTCACAATAATTGTTAAAGACTTGCCTATATTAACATTATGAGTGGTGTGTGTGTGTGTGTGTGTGTGTGTGTGTGTGTGTGTGTGTGTGTGTGT